>CM046423.1:33541776-33661506 GCA_025506505.1 Flaveria sonorensis
AGCCTCTTGTTGTTAGAAGACAAATTATGTCATTGTCTTATGATGAAGATCAAGACAGATGGTATGTCATAAGAGATCAGGAAGGCATGCATATCTATTCCTCAAAAGACATGCTCATCTGTCCCTCTTATGATCTCTTTGACATGAGAAGGTTCTATGTTAGTCTGAAGGATCCAACCTAATGATGAAGAAAGGTATGCTGAGGATCCTAATATGGGACTATCAAAATCTGAAGAACTTCTCTGTTTTGGTAGCATCACCTAGGTGGAGTTTTAAGATCATCTGAAGATTATGAGGCTGATGCAACCATAAGTCAGAACAACCAGTCTTCCATGCATGCACTAAGGAACAAAGATGAACTAGCTTTGGAAGTCTTACACTCTTAAATGTGTCTAAGTGTAAGATCTTCCAAGCTAATAGTTCAGAAGGAGTTACTTCGGAAGTTTCACACTCAAACAGAAAAATATTCTAAGTGTGAAATCTTTCGAAGCCAAGACCAGCATCTTTCGAAGCCAAAGATGAAATCTTCCGAAGCTTCAGAGACAAGTCTTCCAAAGTTGTGAAGACTAATTTCTTCAAAGGACAGAGAAAATATGTTTTCTCTGAATCAACTTTTGATTAAGCTGGCACACTTTCCCCTACCTGCTTTGGTTGTTCACCTACTTTACATAAGTTGGTGAAACTTCCATGCTTTATCAAAAAGTAGGAATGGTCTTTGTCTGTAACTTACCTTACTTGATCATGTGGACTTTTTGTATTATGAAAAGTCAGTGAGCTATGGCATGTCATAGTCACTAGTCAAAAGGCAATCTGCCTTTTGACTTTAGATTGATCTTGTTGTCTAGATTAGTCAAATCCCAACTATCTTTACATATAAGTGACGGTTGTAGGTTGTAGTAAAAACTGTCTCAGGTCCTTGTAATTTAGGTGTGCTTTGTAACACTTGTAAAAGAACTTGAGATCAATATACAACATCCTTGAAAACTAATCTTGTGTTTTTGTGTTGTTCTTAGTTCTGTCTCTTTAATTTACTTGTGTTCTTAGTACCATCTGTTTTAAGTTACCAGTTCCCTATTTGAATTGTTAAGTGATCTAAGATCTCTCCTCAGTGTGAAACTAAGTGTTAAGTACCCTTACCCGATCCTGCAGTTAAGCTTCTATAAATACAATGAAGCATTAATTTATAGTCGCACAATTATGATAAAAATACAAGTAAATCTTATTTAATTGGTCGTGTTACCTTGATTTGACTTCATTTCCATTCATCAAATATTATGTTTCTTGTTTGACGCCTGATTAGTTTCATTTCCACTGTAATTTGATTCTCTATTGTTCTCTAGTGAAATACGAGTAGTTTATTTGTCCGTTGCACCTCGTTCATTCCCTTGATTGTCGAAAAAGGAATATGTGGAACGATAGTTGTCATTTGGGTTGATTCAATGGATTTTTGAGGCAAGAGTGTTTTGAAGTTAGTTGTGGAGTGTTTCAGATATGTTTTGGATAGGAGTCGATTGATTTTAATGGTCATACGTATGGTGTCGTGTTCGATATTGGTTACAATTTAAACAATAGATGTTATGTTCCATGTGTGATCGATTAGTGTGATTCTAATGAAGATTATAATTAGATTTGATTAGATTTGTTCGAGAGTGTGTTTATAAGGTTTGAGAATCAAAACTCCAAAGCATTTGAGGTTGTTACGAGAAGCAAAAGCCAAACATACGAGAACTATTTTTGTTTGTTTTTTTTGTAACTAGTTCATTTCCTATGTATTTAGCTTTTGTAAATACAACGATGCACCAATCTATAGTTGCACAATTATGATTAAAATACAAGTAAATCTATTTAATTGGACGTGTAACCTTGATTTGACTTCATTTTCATTAATCAAATATTATGTTTCTTGTTTGATTTTACACTGTAATTTGATTCTCTATGGTTCTCTAATGAAATACGACTAGGTTATTAGTCCGTTGCTCCTCGTTTCATTCCCTTGAAGGTTGAAAAAGGAATCTATGGATCGATAGTTGTCATTTGGATTGATTCAATGGATTTTTGAGGCAAGAGTGTTTGAAGGTAGTTGTGGAGTGTTTGAGACAAGTTTTGGTTAGGAGTCGATTGATTTTAATGGTCATTCGTGTGGTGTCATGTTCGATTTTGGTTTCAATTTAAACAATAGATGTTAAGTTCCATGTGTGATCGATTAGTGTGATTCCAATGAAGATTATAATCATATTTGATTAGATTAGTTTGGGAGTGTGTTTATAAGGCTTGAGAATCAAAACTCCATAGCATTTTAAGTTGTTACGAGAAGCAAAAGCCATCCATATGAGAACTATTGTTGCTTATTGTTTTTGTATAATGAGTCCCTTTTCTATGTATTTAGTTAAGCTTCTGTGTATACAATGATGCATCAATCTATAGTTGCACAACTATGATTTAAATACAAGTAATCTTATTTAAATGGTCGTGTTACCTTGATTTGACTTCATTTCCATTCATCAAATATTATGTTTCTCGTTTGACGTCTAATTAGTTTTATTTCCACTGTAATTTGATTCTTATTGTTCTCTAGTGAAATACGAGTTAGTTATTGGTCTTGCACATCGTTCATTCCTTGATGGTCGAAAAAGGAATATGTGGAATGATAGTTGTCATTGGATTGATTCAATGGATTTGAGGCAAGATTGTTTTAAGTTGTTGTGGAGTGTTTCGGATAAGTTTGGATAGGAGTCGATTAATTTTAATGGTCATTCGTGTGGTGTCGTTTGATTTGGTTACAATTTAAACAATAGATGTTACTTTTCACATGTGATCGATTAGTATAATTCCAATGAGATTATAATCAGATTTGATTAGATAGGTTCGGGAGTGTGTTTATAAGACTTGAGAATCAAAAGTCCATAGCATTTGAGTTTGTTACAAGAAGCAAAAACCATCCATACGAGAACTATTGTTGTTTAATCTTTTTGTATAACTGGTTCCTTTCCCATGTATTTAGTTAAGCTTCTGTGAATACAACGACGCACCAATCTATAGTTGCACAATTATGATTAAAATACAAGTAAATCTTATTTAATTAGACGTGTACCTGATTTGGCTTCATTTCATTAATCAAATATATGTTTCTTGTTGACGTTCTGAGTAGTTTCATTGCCACTGTGATTTGATTCTCTATTGTTCTCTAGTGAAATACAAGTAGTTTATTGGTCCGTTGCACCTCGTTTCATTCACTTGATGGTTGAAAAAGGAATCTGTGGATCGATAGTTGTCATTTGGAATGATTCAATGGATTTTTGAGGCAAGAGTGTTTGAAGTTGGTTGTGGAGTGTTTGAGACAAGTTTTGGGTAGGAGTCGATTGATTTCAATGGTCATTCATGTGTTGTCGTGTTGATTTGGTTCAATTTAAAAACAAAATGTTATGTTTGATGTGTGATTGATTAGTGTGATTCCAATGAAGATTATTATCAGATTTGATTAGATTGGTTCGGGAGTGTGTTTATTAGGCATGAGAATGAAAACTCCATAGAATTTTAGGTTGTTACGAGAAGCAAAAGCCATCCATATGAGAACTATTGTTGTTTATTGTTTTTGTATAATTAGTTCCTTTCCCATGCATTTAGTTAAGTTTCAATGAATATAATGATGTATCAATCTATAGTTGCACAACTATGATTAAAATACAAGTAAATCTTATTTAAATGGTTGTGTTACCTTGATTTGACTTCATCTCCATTCTTCAAATATTATGTTTCTTGTGTGACATCTGATTAGTTTCATTTCCACTTTAATTTGATTCTCTATTGTTCTCTAGTGAAATACGAGTAGTTTATTGGTCCGTTGCACATCGTTTCATTCCCTTGATGGCCGAAAAGGGAATATGTGGAATGATAGTTGTCATTTGGATTGATTCAATGGATTTTTGAGGCAAGAGGGTTTTGAAGTTGGTTGTGGAGTGTTTCGGATAAGTTTTGGATAGGAGTCGATTGATTTTAAGTTTCATTCTTTTGGTGTCGTGTTTGATTTTGGTTACAATTTAAACAATAGATGTTATGTTCCATGTGTGATCGATTAGTATGATTTCAATGAAGATTATAATTAGATTTGATTAGATAGGTTCGGAGTGTGTTTATAAGGCTTGAGAATCAAACTCCGTAGCATTTGAGGGTGTTATGAGAAGCAAAAACCATCCATACGAGAACTATTGTTGTTTAATGTTTTTGTATTAATAATTCCTTTCCCATGTATTTAGTTAAGCTTCTGTGAATACAGTGAAGCACCAATCTATAGTTGCGCAATTATTATTAAAATACAAGTAAATCTTATTTAATTGGCCGTGCTACCTTGATTTGGCTTCATTTTCATTAATCAAATATTATGTTTCTCGTTTGACGTCTGATTAGTTTTACTTCTACTTGTTCTCTAGTGAAACACGAGTAGTTTATTGGTCCGTTGCACCTTGTTTCATTCCCTTGATGGTCAAAAAAGGAATCTGTGGATCGATAGTAGTCATTTGGAATGATTCAATGGATTTTGAGGCAAGAGTGTTTGAAGTTGGTTGTGGAGTGTTTGAGACAAGTTTTGCGTAGAAGTCGATTGATTTTAATGGTCATTCATGTGTTGTCGTGTTTGATTTTGGTTTCAATTTAAACAATAGATGTTATGTTCCTTGTGTGATCCATTAGTGTGATTCTAATGAAGATTATAATCAAATTTGATTAGATTGGTTCGGGAGTGTGTTTATAAGGCATGAAATCAAAACTCCATAGCATTTTAGGTTGTTACAAGAAGCAAAAGCCATCCATATGAGAACTATTGTTATTTATTGTTTTTGTATAACTAGTTCCTTTTCCATGTATTTAGTTAAGCTTCTGTGAATACAATGATGCATCAATCTATAGTTGCACAATTATGATTTAAATACAAGTAAATCTTATTTAATAGGCCGTGATACCTTGATTTGGCTTCATTTTCATTAATCGAATATTATGTTTCTCGTTTGACGTCTGATTAGTTTCATTTCCACTGTAATTTGATTCTCTATTGTTCTCTAGTGAAATACGAGTAGTTTATTGGTCCGTTGCACATCGTTTCATTCCCTTGATGGTCGAAAAAGATATGTGGAACGATAGTTGTCATTTTTTCATTCCCTGATGGTCGAAAAAGGAATATGTGGAACGATAGTTTTCATTTGGATTGATTCATTGGATTTTTGAGGCAAGAGTGTTTTGAAGTTGGTTGTGGAGTGTTTCGGATAAGTTTTGGAGAGGAGTCGATTGATTTTCATGGTCATTCGTGTGGTGTCTTGTTTGATTTTGGTTACAATTTAAACAATAGATGTTATGTTCCATGTGTGATCGATTAGTATGATTGCAATGAAGATTATAACCAGATTTGATTAGATATGTTCGGAAGTGTGTTAATAAGGCTTGAGAATCAAAACTCCATATCATTTGAGGTTGTTACGGGAAGCAAAAACCATTAATACGAGAACTATTGTTGTTTAATATTTTTGTATAACTAGTTCCTTTCACATGTATTTAGTTAAGCTTCTGTGAATACAACGACGCACCAATCTGTAGTTCCACAATTATGATTAAAATACAAGTAAAACTCAGTTAATTGACCGTGCTACCTTGATTTGGCTTCATTTTCATTAATCAAATATTTTATTTCTCGTTTGACGTCTGATTAGTTTCATTTCCACTGTAATTTGATTCTCTATTGTTCTCTAGTGAAATACGAGTAGTTTATTGGTCCGTTACTCCTCGTTTCATTCCCTTGATGGGTGAAAAAGGAATTTGTGGATCGATAGTTGTCATTTGGATTGATTCAATGGATTTTCGAGGCAAGAGGGTTTGAAGTTGGTTGTGGAGTGTTTGAGACAAGTTTTGGTTCGGAGTCGATTGATTTTATTGGTCATTCGTGTGGTGTCGTGTTTGATTTTGGTTTCAATTTAAACAATAGATATTAAGTTCCATGTGTGATCGATTAGTGTGAATCCAATGAAGATTATAATCATTTTTAATTAGATTGTTTCGGGAGTGTGTTTATAAGGCCTGAGAATCAAAACTCGATAGCATTTTGTGTTGTGACGAGAAGCAAAAGCCATCCATATGAGAACTATTGTGGCTTATTGTTTTTGTATAACGAGTTCGTTTCCCATGTATTTAGTTAAGCTTCTGTGAATACAATTGAGCATCAATCTATAGTTGCACAATTATGATCAAAATACAAGCAAATCTTATTTAATTGGTCGTGTTACCTTGATTTGACTTCATTTTCATTCATCAAATATTATATTTCTCGTTTGATGTCTGATTAGTTTCATTTCTACTATAATTTGATTCCCTATTCTTCTCTAGTGAAATACGAGTAGTTTATTGTTCCGTTGCATATCATTTCATTCCCTTGATGGTCAAAAAAGGAATATGTGGAACGATAGTTTTCATTTGGATTGATTCAACGGATTTTTGAGGCAAGAGTGTTTTGGGGTTCGTTGTGGAGTGTTTCGGATAAGTTTTGGATAGGAGTCGATTGATTTTAATGGTCATTCGTGTGGTGTCGTGTTTGATTTTGGTTACAATTTAAACAATAGATGTTATGTTCCATGTGTGATCGATTAGTATGATTCCAATGAAGATTAAAATCAGATTTGATTAGATTGGTTTGGGAGTGTGTTTATAAGGCTTGAGAATCAAAACTCCATAGCATTTGAGGTTGTTACGAGAAGCAAAAACCATCCATACGAGAACTATTGTTGTTTAATGTTTTTGCATAACTACTTCCTTTTCCATGTATTTAGTTAAGCTTCTATGAATACAACAACGCACCAATCTATAGTTGCACAATTATGATTAAAATACAATTAAATCTTATTTAATTGACCGTGTTACCTTGATTTGGCTTCATTTCATTAATCAAATATCATGTTTCTCGTTTGACGTCTGATTAGTTTCGTTTTCACTGTAATTTGATTCTCTATTGTTCTCTAGTGAAATACGTGTAGTTTATTGATCCGTTACACCTCGTTTCATTCATTTGATGGTCAAAAAAGGAATCTGAGGATCAATAGTTGTCATTTGGAATGATTCAATGGATTTTTGATGCAAGAGTGTTTGAAGTTGGTTGTGGAGTGTTTGAGACAAGTTTTGGGTAGGAGTCGATAGATTTTAATGGTCATTCATGTGTTGTCGTGTTTGATTTTGGTTTCAATTTAAACAATAAATGTTATGTTCCATGTGTGATTGATTAGTATGATTCCAATGAAGATTATAATTAGATTTAATTAGATTGGTTCGGGAGTGTGTTTATAAGGCATGAGAATCAAAACTCCATAGCATTTTAGGTTGTTACGAGAAGCTAAAGCCATCCATATGAGAACTATTGTTTTTTATTGTTTTTGTATAACTAGTTCCTTTCTAATGTATTTAGTGAAGCTTCTGTGAATACAATGGTGCCACAATCTATAGTTGCACAACTATGATTAAAATACATGTAAATCTTATTTAAATGGTCGTGTTACCTTGATTTGACTTCATTTCCATTCATCAAATATTATGTTTCTCGTTTGACATCAAATTAGTTTTATTTTCACTGTAATTTTATTCTCTATTATTCTCAAGTGAAATACGAGTAGTTTATTGGACCGTTGCACATCGAAAAAGGAATATGTTGAACGATAGTTGTCATTTGGATTGATTCAACAGATTTTTTAGGCAAGAGTGTGTTGAAGTTGGTTGTGGTGTAAGGCCCCGTTCCGGGAGACCACACAGTTAGTCAATCATAGCATAAAACATTTCATAGTTCATAAACTAGTGCAGTGAAATTAACATCAAAAACCATTCACTTCATTAATAAATGTTGTTGATAAACAATACATCCTTAATTGTTAATTGTCAATTGCATTACAAAACAACAATATCATTAAAGATGACTGGATGCCAGTCTTGCCCTGCTGAGTAGCTTCCCCCACGTGCCACCCTCAGCAACAATTACCTGCCAACTAAAAATGCATAAAAGTCAGCGTCGCTGAGTGAGTTCTAGTTTTAAAACGTTCAAAATACCTTGTAGGATTTTTATATGAAAATATCCTTTTCAATAAAATACTTCCTTTACTTTCACACGTGAGCATTCATCATACATACATCAAGGTATAGACTTAATTATCTTTCATTAACTCACGTATTCGTTCATTTCGTACGTTTTGTACTTTTCATCATTATCTTTCACTATAATCTGGATCCTGTCTCATGCAATACCCTACTCATTTCCGAAGACCGATAGTACCGGGGTACGCGACAAGGACCCCGTCTCTTTTTGCAACACCCCCGCCTCATGTCCGAAGACCGTCACAGCACACGGGGTGAGCATCACGACATCTTTCGGGTCAATCTCATGGATTAAACCCTTACGAGTCTTTTGTGACAACACGGTCACTCACCTCAATCTTTGCTTGCTAGACTTTCATTCTTTCATTACGTTCCACTTTTCATTATCGTTATATTCCACTTCGTTACATAATACTTTACGCATACGAATATAAACACACCACATAAAGTCACACTATACATAGTATAAAGCATCAACAACAGCCCACAACATGCATCACCACAAGAGACATGAACCAGCAAAACATCCCAGAACTTACCCGTTACATTCTACTTCCCAAGCTTCAGAAAAATCCTAAGTCCTTAGACAAATGCGGATGAACAGTAACTAATGCGGATGAACAACAACTAATGCGGATGAACAATAATTAATGCGGATGAAAGTCTTTAGATTATTCCAAGTGTCCAACTAAATGCTGGTAGAACAAATGCGAATGACTGAAACAAATGCGCATGAACACTGTAGCAAATGCGCATGAACAAAAGAAATGCGGAAGAACACTTGGGCGCATAAGCAACTACAAATGCGGATGAACAAACCAACCTGCAATTGCACGTGTGTAATTATTCAGTCCCCAATCCTCGATCTAACACATCCTTATCATGGATCTAACATGCTTAACACCTAGAGCAGGCATACAACCATGAAAACACCAACAATTCCTAACCAGACATGCTTATCCATCTATTCGAAGCTTATACTCAACATCACAAGCATCAACAGCACACAAACCACCGTAAAGCACAAACACAAACACCCATATACATACGGTCAAGCATAAAACAGCTGCAAAACCTTTTAAACATGCATTTTCAGCCCCAAAGAAGTTTAAAACACATAAAAACCAGGGTCTAGAACTCACCTAGTACAGTAAACAAGCAAAACTCCTCCAAACTCGTGTACATAAGAGTTCAAATGCCTAAAACAAACAAAACACATAAAAACATATAAATCGGTTTCATGGTCAAAACCCAACATAAACCGAGCCAATTATGCATAGAAATACATACCAAGATCAAAAATAGCATCTTTCTCTCTCTAGAACTGAGAGAACTTTGATTTCTTCTTCTTCTTTGTTTCAGTTGAACAACAGCAGTAGCAGGAGTGATATGGGCGGCCATGCCCATATAAAGTGAACTTTTGACTTTTGTGTACTTTTACACAAAACACCCCTCATCTTTGTCTTCTTTTTGCTTTCTTCTAGATACTTTTTTTTTACAAGATTTTGGGTGTTACAAGTCTACCCCCCTTAAAGAGGTTTCGTCCTCGAAACCTGTCACTCTTCGAATAACTATGGGTAATGCTGTCTCATTTCTTACTCCGTCTCCCACGTAGACTCGGAACCCTTCCGGTTTCCACTGCACACGTACGAGTGGAACCACTTTATTTCTCAATCTTTTCTCCTTCCTGTCTATGATGGCCACTGGTTGCTCCACATAATTGAGCCTTTCATCCACTTTGATATCCTCCAGTGGCACAATCATATCTTCATCGACCAAGCATTTTCTCAGATGAGATACATGGAACGTCGGGTGAATTCCACTTAACTCATCAGGCATTTCTAGTCGATAGGCCACCTCCCTTACTCGTGCAATGATTCGGAAAGGCCCTATGTATCTCGGACTCAGCTTGCCCCTCTTCCGGAACCGGAAGATCCCCTTCCAGGTCTAGACCTTTAACATGACTTTATCACCCACGTTGAACTCGATCGGTCTACGCCTCTTATTGGCATACGACTTCTGTCTATCCTTGGCTGCCTTCATAAAGGCTTTGATCTTTTCTAGCTTCTCAGTCATAGCCTTGATTACCTCCACGCTTCCCAATTCTTTCTGCCTAATGTCTCCCCAACACACGGGCGTTCTACATCTCCTATCATATAGCATCTCGTAAGGTGGCATGCCAATGCTGGCATGATAGCTGTTGTTATATGAGAACTCTGCCAATGGTAGATGATCATCCCAACTTCCTCCGAAGTCGATCGCACATGCTCGAAGCATGTCCTCGAGCGTCTGGATTGTCCTCTCCGACTAACCATCTGTTTAAGGATGATAAGCCGTACTGATGTGTAGCCTCGTCCCCATCGCATCGTGGAATCTCTTCCAAAACTTTGATGTTAATCGAGTGTCACGGTCTGACACGATAGACACTGGTACACCGTGATGAGCTACAATCTCTTTGATGAATAGATCCGCCAACCTCTCGGATGAATACGTCTCGCGGATCGGTAGGAAGTGGGCACTCTTTGTCAAACGATCAACTATTACCCAAATTGCATCATACCCCCTTGTCGTACGTGGTAACTTCGTGATGAAATCCATGGTGATGTGCTCCCACTTCCACTCGGGTACATCCAATGGGGATCTTCCCATATGGCTTTTGATGCTCTGCTTCACTTGTAAGAATGTAAGGCACTTACTCACATACTCCACTACGTCGCGCTTCATACCCGGCCACCAATAGTCTTTCTTCATATCTTGATACATCTTAGTGGCACCGGGATGAATGGAGTATCAAGTCTTATGAGCTTCGTCCAGAATTCGTCCCCGTAGATCACCGTAGCGGGGAATCCACATCCGCCCGAAGCGGGTTCTAATTCCGTGAGTATTTTCTCCCAACTCCGTGACTAGACCTCTCATCCTTTCAGAGTTAAGGCGATCTTCCTTCAATGCCTCATCCTAAAATTCTTTGACCTGTTTCATCACGTCAGAGGTCATCACCAATTGGTAAGCTTTCACCCGGATTGGCTCGGGTCTCTCTTTTCAGCTGAGGGCATCAGCCACTACATTGGCTTTACCTGGATGGTAATGGATTTCATAATCATAATCCTTAATCAGCTCTAACCACCTCCTCTGCCTCATGTTGAGATCTTTCTGCTCAAAGAAATACTTTAGGCTCTTGTGGTCCGTGAAGATTATGCATTTCACCCCGTACAGGTAATGCCTCCAAATCTTTAAGGCGAAGACCACAGCTGCAAGTTCCAAATCATGCGTGGGATAATTGACCTCGTGAGTTTTTAGCTGTCGGGACGCGTAGGCTATTATTCTCCCACGTTGCATTAACACACAACCCAGTCCCGAATAGGAGGCATCCGAATACACAACTAAGTTTTCACTCCCTTCGGGTAATGTCAAAACAGGAGCTTGAGTTAATCTTGCCTTTAACTCCTCAAAAGCATCCTCCTGTTCTCGTCCCCACACAAACTTCACCTCCTTGCGAGTCAATTTAGTCAAAGGTGAGGCTATCTTGGAAAAGTCTTGAATGAACCTCCTGTAGTAGCCCACCAATCCCAAGAAACTTTGAATCTCGGATGGCGTCTTTGGAGACTTCCATTGCATCACCGCCTCAACCTTCGCCGGGTCCACCATAATCCCTTCCGAATTCACCACGTGACCCAAAAATTGAACCTCACGTAACCAAAAAGCACACTTAGAGAATTTCACATAAAGCTTCTCGCTGCGAAGCGTCTTCATTACTTCACTTATGTGGCCGACATGTTCTTCTTTGCTCTTTGAATAAATCAGGATATCATTAATAAACACAATCACTGATTTATCTAACATCGACCGACACACTCGATTCATCAAATCCATAAAGGCAGCTGGTGTGTTAGTCAGACCGAAAGACATAATAGTGTCCATAACGCGTGCCAAAAGCTGTCTTAGGAATGTCTTGCTCTTAACCTTCAATTGATGGTAACCAGATCGGAGATCTATACATGAGAACCAACTGGCACCTTCGATCTGGTCAAACAAGTCATATATTCTTGGTAAGGGATATCGATTCTTCACTGTTAACTTGTTTAGCTCTAGGTAGTCTATGCACATCCTCATACTACCATCTTTCTTCTTAACAAACAAGACTAGAGCACCCCAAGGAAAGATACTCGGTCGAATGAAACCCTTGTCCAATAACTCCTGCAGTTGAACCATCAGCTCCTTCATCTCGGTCGGAGCTAATCGATACGGTGCCTTGGCAACGGGTTGAGCACCAGGTATCAAATCAATCTGAAACTCGATCTCACGGTCCGGTGGCATGCCTGGTAAATCTTCAACGAACACGTCTGGAAAATCACATACAACTGGTACGTCAGACAATTGTGGTACTGACGCGTCCACATCCTTCCATAAGCCAGGTAGGCACTACATCCACGTTTCATGCACTTCTCGGCCACCACCATCGAAATCACCTTCGGAACTGTAGTAACTCGGTCATCATAAACCGTTACCGAACTTCCATCGGGAGCTGTCAGTCGAATCATCTTTTTGCGACATACGATGTTTGCCTCATAGGCTGCCAACCAATCCATCCTTAGAACTACATCAAACCCACCTAGGGGCATCACAAATAGTTTAGCAGAGAACCTATGGCCTTCTAACTCTATGACACAATCCTCAATCATATCAGAAATTCTGGTAGACTTACCAATAGCAGTTTCTACATCAAATGGCTCATCAATTCTTCTACTACTAACAGGCAGTTTAGCATAGAAAGCAGGAGAAATGAAACTCCTACTAGCACAAGAATCAAAAAATACAGAGGCACAAGTTTGGTTTACTAGAAACATACATGACATGACATCAGGATCCACCCTGGCCTCCTCTTGGGTCATTGTAAATGCTTTAGCGCTTGCCCTCTGCCCTTCACTCTCTGTCCTCTTTTTCACCCTGGAACTCTCGACCCTCGGCTTCTTGCAGTCTCTGCTCATGTGTCCCTCTTCCCCACAGATAAAACACCTTAACACTCTACAATCCTTAGCAATGTGACCAGGCTTCCAGCACTTAAAGCAAACATTTAACCCCAACCTGCATTCCCCGATATGCTCCTTCCTACACTTACCACACCTCTTCTCCCCCAAGCTTGATAACCCCACTCTTCGGTCATCCATTTTCATCCTCTTGTTGTTTGGCATGAAACCACCACGCCCAAACCTCTTCCCACTCCGGTTCTTGTCACCACCACCTGTCTTCTTCACCATAACCACTGATACCTCTCTATCATCGTAAAGCCTCCCAGCTAGATCCACTGCCGACCTAAAAGTTCTTGGTCGAGCAACAATCAAGTGCCTGCGGATATCAGCCGGCAATCCCTGCACATACCTCTTAATCTTCCTTGACACCAACGTCACCTGATCCGGCACCAGCCTCGCCATTTCGTTAAACTTGGTGGTGTATTGCTGGTGGGTCATGGTTCCCGCCTTAAGCTGTAGGAACTCTCTCTTTACCTTGTCTAGTTCCCTGTGAGGACAGAATTCCTCAACAACCAACTTCTTCAAATCTCCCCATCTCATCCTCTCGATGGCCCTACTGCCCTCGGCTTGGACAATATTGTCCCACCAACACAAAGCCGAGTCAACAAATGAGTGAGTGGCAAATTTCACTTTTTGATCCTCCCTACACTCACTAATATCCAACACTGCCTCCATCTCTCTAACCCAGCGGTGGGCAGCTGCAGCGTTACTATTGCCGTCAAAAGTAGGGGGTTTACACCATTGGAATGCTCCGTAGCTGCATCCCCTCGCGGTTTCCCGTACCTCTACGTCTTCTTCATCATTGGAGGCTCCCCTTTCAACACTCATCCCCTCCTCATCATCATGATCTCTCTCATTCTCCCTTCTCCCAGCAGCAGCCCTTCTCTCTTCCTCATTTTCTTTCCTCTCATCCTCCCTTACTGCCCGATCACCTCAGTCATGACAGACGGTAGGATAGTCTGCATGACTTGGTGAACCTCCTCCACCACTGCCTCTTTCACTGAGGCCCTTAGGTTGGCACTCTCATCTCCGCCCTCCAGGTGATGAAGCCCAGGCTCACCAGGAGCCGTCTCTGCAGTTCTCGTCTTGTTATTTGTGGCCCGTGGTCTACCAGCACGACCACCCCGTATTCCACCTCTAAAAGCCTTAGATGATCTACCTCCAGCCATCCTCTAACACTATAAGATTCAAACACCAACACGATCATTCATGGTAATAGCTCAGTTTATGTCAAGTATAGTAAGTCCCTAATTACAGTGCCCAGTTGTGCTTAGCCACTTACTTTACTATTCATCCCCAAAGCATTTCCTATCCTGGCTACATTAGTATTCAAATCTACTAAAAGCACATAAATCAAATAGCACACGCACATAGTACTGGTTAACATTAAGAAAAGAATTACCTGATGACACGTAGCTACTCGGGCTGGCATCCCTCCATTCGTCCCATTCTCAGTTTAAGTTTAGGTTTTGAAAATATTTACCTATTTCTCATAAACTTTGGCTCTGATACCAACTTGTAAGGCCCCGTTCCCGGAGACCTCACAATTGGTCAATCATAACATAAAACATTTCATAGTTCACAAACCAGTGCAGCAGAATTAACATCAAAAACCATTCACTTCATTAATAAATGTTGTTGCTAAACAATACATCGTTAATTGTTAATAGTCAATTGCATTACAAAACAACAATATCATTAAAGATGAATGGATGCCAGTCTTGCCCTGTTGAGTAGCTTCCCCCGCGTGCCACCCTCAGCAACAATTACCTGCCAACTAAAAATGCATAAAAGTCAGCGTCGCTGAGTGAGTTCTAGTTTTAAAACGTTCAAAATACCTTGTAGGATTTTTATATGAAAATATCCTTTTCAATAAAATATTTCCTTTACTTTCACACGTGAGCATTCATCATACATACATCAAGGTATAGACTTAATTATCTTTGATTAACTCACGTATTAGTTCATTTCGTACGTTTCGTACTTTTCATCATTATCTTTACTATAATCTGGATCCTGTCTCATTCAATACCCTACTCATGTCCGAAGACCGACAGTACCGGGGTACGCGACAAGGACCCCATCTCTTTTTGCAACACCCCCGCCTCATGTCCGAAGACCGTCACAGCACCGGGGTGAGCATCACGACATCTTTCGGGTCAATCTCATGGATTAAACCCCTTACGAGTCTTTTGTGACAACACGATCACTCACCTCAATCTTTGCTTGCAAGGCTTTCATTATTTCATTACGTTCCACTTTTTATTATCGTTATCTTCCACTTCGTTACATATTACTTAACGCATACGAATATAAACACACCACATAAAGTCACACTATACATAGTATAAAGCATCAACAACAGCCCATAACATGCATCACCACAACAGACATGAACCAGCAAAACATCCCAGAACTTACCCGTTACATTCTACTTCCCAAGCTTCAGAAAAATCCTAAGTCCTTAGACAAATGCGGATGAACAGTAACTAATGCGGAGTAACTAATGCGGATGAACAACTAATGCTGATGAACAATAACTAATGCGAATGAAAGTCTTCAGATTATTCTAAGTGTCCAACTAAATGCTCGTAGAACAAATGCGAATGACTGAAACAAATGCGCATGAACACTTTAGCAAATGCGCATGAACAAAAGAAATGCGGAAGAACACTTGGGCGCATAAGCAACTACAAATGCGGATGAACAAACCAAACTGCAATTGCACTTATGCAGTTATTCAGTCCCCAATCCTCGATCTAACACATCCGTATCATGGATCTAACATGCTTAACACCTAGAGCAGGCATACAACCATAAAAACACCAACAATTCCTAACCTGACATGCTTATCCGTCTGTTCGAAGCTTATACTCAACATCACAAGCATCAACAGCACACAAACCACCATAAAGCACAAACACAAACATGCATTTTCAACCCCAAAGAAGTTTAAAACACGTAAAAACCAGGGTCTAAAACTCACCTAGTGCAGCAAACAAGCAAAACTCCTCCAAACTCATGTGCACAAGAGTTCAAAGGCCTAAAACAAGCGAAAAACAAACAGCAAAACACATAAAACACATATAAATCGGTTTCATGGTCAAAACCCAACATAATCCGAGCCAATTATGCATAGAAATACATACCAAAATCAAAAACAACCTCTTTCTCTCTCTAGAACCGAGAGAACTTCAATTTCTTCTTCTTCTTTGTTTCGGTTGAACAACAGCAGCAGCAGGAGTGATATGGGCGGCCATGCCCATATAAAATGAACTTTTGACTTTTGTGTACTTTTACACAAAACACCCCTCATCTTTGACTTCTTTTTGCTTTCTTCTAGATACTTTCTTTTTTTATTTATTTTGACAAGATTTCGGGTGTTACATGTGGAGTGTTTCGGATAAGTTTTGGATAGGAGTCGATAAATTTTAACGGTCATTCGTGTGGTGTCGTGTTTGATTTTGGTTACAATTTAAACAATAGATGTTATGTTCCATGTATGATTGATTAGTATGATTCCAATGAAGATTACAATCAGATTTGATTAGATAGGTTCGGGAGTGTGTTTATATGGCTTGAGAATTAAAACTCCATATCATTTGAGGTTGTTACGAGAAGCAAAAGCCATCCATATGAGAATTATTATTGTTTAATGTTTTTGTGTAACTAGTTCCTTTCCCAAGTATTTAGTTAAGCTTCTTTGAATACAACGATGCACCAATCTATAGTTTCACAATTATAATTAAAATAAAAGTAAATCTTATTTAATTGGCCGTGTTAACTTGATTTGACTTCATTTTCATTAATCATATATTATGTTTCTCATTTGACATCTGAATAGTTTCATTTCCACTATAATTTGAATCTCTATTCTTCTCTAGTGAAATACAAGTAGTTTATTGGTCAGTTGCACCTCATTTCATTCCCTTGATGGTCAAAAAGGAATCTATGGATCGATAGTTGTCATTTGGATTGATTCAATGGATTTTTGAGGCAAGAGTGTTTGAAGTTGGTTGTGGAGTGTTTGAGACAAGTTTTGGGTAGGAGTCGATTGATTTTATTGGTCATTCATGTGGTGTCGTGTTTGATTTTGGTTTCAATTTAAACAATAGATGTTATGTTTCATGAGAGATCGATTAGTGTGATTACAATGAAGATTATATTGTTTTTGTATAACGAGTTTCTTTCCCATGTATTTAGTTAAGCTTCTGTGATTACAATGATGCATCAATCTATAGTTGCACAATTATGATTAAAATACAAATAAATCTTATTTAATTGGTCGTGTTACCTTGATTTGACTTCATTTCCATTCATCAAGTATTATGTTTCTCGTTTGACGTCTGATTAGTTTCATTTCCACTGTAGATTGATTCTCTATTGTTCTCTAGTGAAATACAAGTAGTTTATTGGTCCGTTGCACCTCGTTTCATTCCCTGGTCGAAAAAGGAATATGTGGAACGATAGTTGTCATTTGGGTTGATTCAACGGATTTTTGAGGCAAGAGTGTTTTGAAGTTGGTTGTGGAGTGTTTTGGATATGTTTTTGATAGGAGTCGATTGATTTTAATGGTTATTCGTGTGGTGTCATGTTTGATATTAGTTACAATTTAAACAACAGATGTTATGTTCCATATGTGATCGAGTAGTGTAATTACAATGAAGATTATAATTAGATTTGATTAGATTGGTTTGAGAGTGTGTTTATAAGTCTTGGGAATCAAAACTCCATAGCATTTTAAGTTGTTACGAGAAGCAAAAGCCATCCGTATGAGAACTATTATTGCTTATTGTTTTTTTATAATGAGTTCTTTTCTCATGTATTTAGTTAAGCTTCTATGAATACAATGATGCATCAATCTATATTTGCACAATTATGATTAAAATACAAGTAAATCTTATTTAATTGGTCGTGTTACCTTAATTTGACTTCATTTTCATTCATCAAATATTATGTTTCTCGTTTGATTTCTGATTAGTTTCATTTCCACTGTAATTTGATTCTCTATTGTTCTCTAGTGAAATACGAGTAGTTTATTGATCCGTTGCACCTCATTTCATTTCCTTGATGGTTGAAAAAGGAATATGTGGAACGATAGTTGTCATTTGGATTTATTTAAAGGATTTTTGAGGCAAGAGTGTTTTAAAATGGTTGTGGAGTGTGTCAGATATGTTTTGGATAGGAGTCGGTTGATTTTAATGGTTATTCGTGTGGTGTTGTGTTCGTTTTGGTAACAATTTAAACAATAGATGTTATGTTCACTGTTTGATAGATTAGTGTGATTCCATTGAAGAATATAATCAGATTTGATTAGATAGGTTCGGGAGTGTGTTTATAAGGCGTGATGTCACGGCCCGTCCGTTCGGGTCTGGTCGTGACGACTGAATATCAACAAATACAGCGGAAACCATGTATGCAACAATATGAGCCATTGGTTTACATTAATATTAATAAAATATTTACATTGTATTACAACCCAACATGAGTCTAACTAGATCGTAGGCATCATCCATAGGATCCTTAACATCCATTCACCAATCGGCTATCTTGTTTGGCTTGTCTAGATTCTTGTATTGCCCTTCTAGCGTGGCTCTTCCAAGGGGGAGGTCAATCGTGTTCATAAGTTCGCAATTCCAATGTTTGGGGAGTCTAATTAAGACTCCCCCTAATATAGTTAGACAATCACATGAAATACATACTCAAAACATGTAAACATAAAGTTGGTGAGCTCAAGTTTTCACATTAGTATTAGTCGTATGAATACATAGATATAGTTGAGTAAAACATATTAGTGCATGACAAAATGTATCACAATCAATCCTGGACCAGGGTGACACTCCCGAGTGCTAAAACATCCCCTAACTCATACCCCTTATTGTTATGGGCTGTAGCGTGCCCTGCTATGCATGGTTAATCGACAATAATTTGTGACACAACGATTTTCGAATCTCAATGGGGGGTTTCCCTTGTCCGTAGGGCCCATTGTGTGCGGGGGATTCCCCAAATAGTACTATCCACAAATCAAGCGGCTCTCACTAGAGTTAATGATTGTGCTCAAGTTCGGGGACAAGAGCAGGTAGTATTGTACCAAAGTAATTCAATAACAAACGAGTATGTATTCCACCCCAAAAGTTGTAAAGTAAGAAGGGGGTCATGAGACTCACCTGGGTTCACTTGCATGCATAATCTATACAAATACCATGAGCTTCCTATATGGAGTGCATAATCCTCATGGTGACCTAGTTACAATTATTCATAAGTGTACATTTTGAGGATATGATAATATTTGGTATTTTTACAATAAGATTGAGCTCCCTCTTTAAATATAGTTCTTATTGTTGTATTTTGTTCTAGGATCAATACATGTACCAGGGTCTATTATCATTCGAAGTTCTCGTGGAATTAGGTTATGCTTTTAGAGGTATACATACGCATATTTGGTAACCGTTTGCATGAATTTGCTTTGCCCATAATTATAATAGTATATTATTTTGGATGTTAGTTGTACTAATTGTGTTAATACGAGTTAGCTCATTAAGGATAAAAAGTAAAATGATCAGTTCATATTATCCGATATCAGACGTGTTAGTAATTGCGGTGCTAAAATTCTTATTATTTATACTTAATTATTATACAATTTTCGTGTGTTTAAGTTGTACTGACGCATATTATTATCATTCAAGGCATCATATACAGTAGATGGTATTAGCATTAATGACTCCGACATTGATATTAATAAACTTGATGATAATAATGAAATAATTAGTAACAGTCGTTAGTATGGTAACGAAATAGAACTATAATTTCTGATAAAATATATTTTGAATGCCATTGATAGCATTATTAGTATGATAATAGAAATACTAGTATTATAAAGTACCACTAGAAGTTATGATAGAAAATATAGTAATGTTTACTCTAATGTTAGGTGTATGGTCGTGGTTATTACAATATTGTTATAGGTAGAATGAAAAATAATATTAGTTATGATGGTGACAAAGTAATATTATTTACACCACTTTTGATAAGTTTGATAGGAACAATATATTTTTGTATGATTATATATTAATAAATAAATGCCACTATTAATAATGTTGTTACCAACATTTCATACCTAATAACAATCATCCACGGTAAACCTAGTAATAATAAAGCTTGGTTAAACTATTTATTAGGAATAAAACAATATTACTAATGATAAAATTAGTAATGCTAGTGTATACATAAAGAAAATACATGATGATGATCGAGTAGTTATAACATAATGATATTAGTATTACTTATATCAGTAAATATTAATATTAATCGTGTGGAATTCTTTGATTGCAATACTCTTAGTAAATAACTTGACACGTCGTCATCATTATTTTGCATAAATAAGATCAATATTAATGAGGCCATTTAGTAAAACGTGTATATAAGTATTAACAATAATATTAAAGCAATGTAGTAATATTGGCGTTCACGATTATGGTACAATTGTTTGTATTAGTAACTTTATTATTATTGCTATTGTCTAAAACATTACATGTATAAATTTCCATTACATTTTGAAGCATCACATTTGGCTCGTGTTTATGCGTTTGACTATTGTTTTGTATAAAATATAAGAGTATATATATTTATATGTATCTATATGTGTTCATGTTTTATAATTCAATTCTTGATCTTTATTATTATTATCATTATTATTAATATTATTATTATTATACAACATTTATGATAAAGTTTATAATCACACAACGCTAATTTAAGACGAGCTCAATTGATTCATAGCCACGTTAAATAATCGAGCGTGCGAGTGTACCTTCCCGCTAAGTCACCCCGTTTGACTAGTGTTGACTAGTGTCCAAACACTTCCAAATCCAACCCAAACACAACCATTTGACCCGGTTGTACCCAAGCACCATCAACTCCAACCTGTACCAACAACCACTACATACCACCGCTGCGTCTGCCGTCACCGCCAACCACGGCTGCAACCCCACAATCACCACCAACCGCAGCTACTGCTGTCACAACCATCCACGACTGCTATCACCACCATCACCATCCCGCGGCCCCATACCAACAGATCCATCGACCGCAACCTGCACCAACCCCCACTGCCGCCGCCGTGAGCCCAGATCTGGTACGGATCTACACATGCAACCCAAGATCTAACTGATTTGCGGGTTGTAGTTAAAGAACACAAAAGATGAATGAACTAGATTGGTTTTAGGGGGAACCTTACCGAAGGAGAAGGAGTGGGCCGGATCTAGGCCTCTTACGGCCACCCCCTTTCGTCGCAACCACAGCCGCCATCATCGGTGGTCCCGGAACACCGAGACAACACCACCACCATCTGACTCGAGGGCTCGAGATCTATTCGAAGGTACCCTTCACTCGCCACCACTCGCAGCCGGGGGGTTCGCCGGAGCGGCTCCCTCACGACCATCGAGGCTCCCTCACGACCATCGAGGCTCCCACTGTTTATTGCTGCCGAAACCACCACCACCATCGTGTTCGCCTTGTCGAGGGCTTCGATTTGATGTAAGACACTCGCCGGAGCACGGCCACGCGCCGCCGTGCGCGGTGGCAAGCCGCCGGTCGCCACCGGGTCGTCGCCGGGCTCTCCTCCCTCCTTCTCAAACTGCCGCTCTCTCTCCTTCTCTCTTGTGTGTGTGTTTTTAGTGTGTGTAAAATGAAGAAAAATAACTAAGTGTGGGTTTTTATACCCAGGTTTTTCCACACTGTCTTTCTACGCAGTGTCCTCTCGACACTGTCCTCGACCAAGTCGCGTGTCGTACCGGGTGTCCGTCTTTTACGTTAGTTTCAGTAATTTCATTTCGTATACAAACGTGCGCGGAGATTTTTATATTAATTATCGGGTGACGTTTAAATTGGTGACATCAACATCACGTATTTAAATTATTTTATGAATTTGATTATCGTTCACGATCTTGTTGTTCTGTTGATAAAATAATAAAAAATAAATAGATAAATAAATAAATAAAAGATTAATCATAAATTTGTAATTCTAAAATACATGCTCTGTACTTTTTGACATTTTCTAACGTTACGTGCTTATTGACATCTGTCAGATGTTGTTGATCAAAATTGTGCAGTTATAGCTATAGTCATTAGTGTTCGTTCAATTCGCATAAGTCCTTTGATATTTGTTTCCTTTCATAAGTTAAAATTATATTCACACTTTATTGCTTTACTATTCATTAATCACTTCGGGTTTCAATTGTTTGCCGGATAACAGCTTGTAGTCTTACGTTAAATAGTTCGGCATGCAGATATTTTGTTATGCGATCGTTAATTCATGGAATAAATTCCTCGGTTAGCAAAATGTTTTATTTACATTCTAATAATACTACTTTTGGGTTTTAGATTTCTTATTGGGCCACAATTATGCTAGTTATTTATTGGGCTATGATCACGTTTAAAGCACTGTTTTTGGGTCGTTTAGAAGAAAATTTTCAGGCCAAAATTTCGGGGTTGTCACACGTGAGAATCAAAACTCCATAGCATTTGAGGTTGTTACGAGAAGCAAAAGCCATCCATACAAGAACTATTGTTTTTTAATGTTTTTGTATAACTAGTTCCTTTCCCATGTATTTAGTTAAGCTTTTGCGAATACAATGATGCACCAATCTATAGTTGCACAATTATGATTAAATACAAGTAAATATTATTTAAATATCCCTGTAACCTTGTTTTGACTTCATTTTCATTAATCAAATATTATGTTTCTCGTTTGACATCTGATCAGTTTCATTTCCACTATAATTTGATTTTTTATTCTTCTCTAGTGAAATACAAGTAGTTTATTGGTCCGTAGCACCTCGTTTCATTCCCTTGATTGTCGAAAAAGGAATCTATGGATCGATAGTTGTCATTTGGATTGATTCAATGGATTTTTGAGGCAAGAGTGTTTGAAGTTGGTTGTGGAGTGTTTGAGACAAGTTTTGGGTAGGAGTAGATTGATTTTAATGGTCATTCGTGTGGTGTCGTGTTTGATATTGGTTACAATTTAAACAATAGATGTTATGTTCCATGTGTGATCGATTAGTGTGATTCCAATGAAGATTATAATTAGATTTCATTAGATTGGTTTGAGAGTGTGTTTATAATTCTTGAGAATCAAAACTCCATAGCATTTTAAGTTGTTACGAGAAGTAAAAGCCATCCATATGAGAACTATTATTGCTTATTGTTTTTCTATAACGAGTTCCTTTCCCATGTATTTAGTTAAGCTTCTATGAATACAATGATGCATCAATCTATAGTTGTACAATTATAATTAAAATACAAGTAAATCTTATTTAATTAGTCGTGTTACCTTGATTTGACTTCATTTTCATTCATCAAATATTATGTTTCTCATTTGATGTCTGATTAGTTTCATTTCCACTGTAATTTGATTCTCTATTGTTCTCTAATGAAATACGAGTAGTTTATTGGTCCGTTGCACCTCGTTTCATTCCTTTGATGGTCGAAAAGGAATATGTGGAACGATAGTTGTTATTTGGATTGATTCAATGGATTTTTGAGGCAAGAGTGCTTTGAAGTTTGTTGTAGAGTGTGTCGGATATGTTTTGGATAGGAGTCGATTGATTTTAATTTTCATTCGTGTGGTGTTGTATTCGTTTTGGTAACAATTTAAACAATAGATGTTATGTTCATTGTTTGATAGATTAGTGTGATTCCAATGAAGAATATAACCAGATTTGATTAGATAGGTTCGGGAGTGTGTTCAAAACTCCATAGCATTTGAGGTTGTTACGAGAATCAAAAGCCATCCATACGAGAACTATCGTTGTTTAATGTTTTTGTATAACTAGTTCATTTCCCATGTATTTAGTTAAGCTTTTGTGAATACAATGATGCACCAATCTATAGTTGCACAATTATGATTAAAATACAAGTAAATCTTATTTAATTGGCCGTGTAACCTTGTTTTGACTTCATTTTCATTAATCAAATATTATGTATCTCGTTTGACATCTGATTAGTTTCACTTCCACTATAATTTGATTCTTTATTCTTTTCTAATGAAATACAAGTAGTTTATTGGTCCGTTGCACCTCGTTTCATTCCCTTGATGGTCGAAAAAGGAATCTATGGATCGATAGTTGTCATTTGGATTGATTCAATGGATTTTTGAGGCAAGAGTGTTTGAAGTTAGTTGTGGAGTGTTTGAGACAAGTTTCGGGTAGGAGTCGATTGATTTTAATGGTCATTCGTGTGGTGTCGTGTTCGAATTTGGTTTCAATATAAACAATAGATGTTATGTTCCAAGTGTGATTGATTAGTGTGATTCCAATTAAGATTATAATCAGATTTGATTAGATTAGTTCGGGAGTGTGTTTATAAGGCTTGAGAATCAAAACTCCATAGCTTTTTAGGTTGTTACGAGAAGCAAAAGCCATCCATATGAGAGCTATTGTTGTTTATTATTTTTGTATAACTAGTTCCTTTCCCACGTATTTATTTAAGCTTCTGTGAATACAACGACGTGCCAATCTATAGTGGCATAATTATGATTAGAATACAAGTAAATCTTATTTAATTGGCTGTGTTACCTTGATTTGGCTTCATTTTCATTAATCAAATATTATGTTTCTCATTTGACTTTTGATTAGTTTCATTTCCACTATAATTTGATTCTCTATTGTTCTCTAGTGAAATACGAGTAGTTTATTGGTCCGTTGAACCTCGTTTCATTCCCTTGATGGTCGAAAAAGGAATCCGTGGATCGATAGTTATTATTTGGAATGATTCAATGGATTTTTGAGGCAAGAGTGTTTGAAGTTGGTTGTGGAGTGTTTGAGACAAGTTTTGGGTAGGAGTCGATTGATTTTAATGGTCATTCATGTGTTGTCGTGTTTGATTTTGGTTTCAATTTAAACAATAGATGTTATGTTCCATGTGTGATCAATTAGTGTGATTCCAATGAAGATTATAATCAGATTTGATTAGATTGGTTCGGGGCTGTGTTTATTAGGCATGAGAATCAAAACTCCATAGCATTTTAGGTTGTTACGAGAAGCAAAAGCCATCCATAGGAGAACTATTGTTGTTTATTGTTTTTGTATAACTAGTTCCTTTCCCATGTATTTAGTTAAGCTTCTGCGAATACAATGATGCATCAATCTATAGTTGAACAACTATGATTAAAATACAAGTAAATGTTATTTAGTTGGTCGTGTTGCCTTTATTTGACTTCATTTTCATTAATCGAATATTATGTTTCTGGTTTGACTTTTCATTATTTTCATTTCCACTGTAAATTGATTCTCTATTGTTCTCTAGTAAAATACGAGTAGTTTATTAGTCCGTTACACCTCGTTTCATTCCCGTGATGGTCGAAAAAGGAATCTGTGGATCGATAGTTGTCATTTGGAATGATTCAATGGCTTTTTGAGGCATGAGTGTTTGAAGTTGGTTGTGGAGTGTTTGAGACAAGTTTTGGGTAGGAGTCGATTGATTTTAATGGTCATTCATGTGTTGTCATGTTTGATTTTGGTTTTAATTTAAACAATAGATGTTATGTTCCATGTGTGATCGATTAATGTGATTCCAATGAAGATTATAATAAGATTTGATTAGATTGGTTCGGGAGTGTGTTTATTAGGCATGAGAATCAAAACTCCATAGAATTTTAGGTTGTTACGAGAAGCAAAAGCCATCCATAGGAGAACTATTGTTGTTTATTGTTTTTGTATAACTAGTTCCTTTCCCATGTATTTAGTTAAGCTTCTGTGAATACAATGATGCATCAATCTATAGTTGAACAAATATGATTAAAATACAAGTAAATGTTATTTAGTTGGTCGTGTTACCTTTATTTGACTTCATTTTCATTAATCGAATATTATGTTTCTCGTTTGACTTTTCATTATTTTCATTTCCACTGTAAATTGATTCTCTATTGTTCTCTAGTGAAATACGAGTAGCTTATTGGTCCGTTGCACCTCGTTTCATTCCCGTGATGGTCGAAAAAGGAATCTGAGGATCGATAGTTGTCATTTGGAACGATTCAATGGCTTTTTGAGGCAAGTGTGTTTAAAGTTGGTTGTGGAGTGTTTGAGACAAGCTTTGGGTAGGAGTCGTATGATTTTAATGCTCATTCAAGTGTTGTCGTGTTTGATTTTGGTTTCAATTTAAACAATAGATGTTATGTTCCATGTGTGATTGATTAGTGTGATTCCAATGAAGATTATAATCAGATTTGATTAGATTGGTTCGGGAGTGTGTTTATTGGGCGTGAGAATCAAAACTCCATAGCATTTTAGGTTGTTACGAGAAGCAAAAGCCATCCATAGGAGAACTATTGTTGTTTATTGTTTTTGTATAACTAGTTCCTTTCCCATGTATTTAGTTAAGCTTTTGTGAATACAATGATGCATCAATCTGTAGTTGAATAACTATGATTAAAATACAAGTAAATGTTATTTAGTTGGTCGTGTTACCTTTATTTGACTTCATTTTCATTAATCGAATATTATGTTTCTCTTTTGACTTTTCATTATTTTCATTTCCACTGTAAATTGATTCTCTATTGTTCTCTAGTAAAATACGAGTAGTTTATTGGTCCGTTGCACCTCGTTTCATTCCCGTGATGGTCGAAAAAGGAATCTGTGGATCGATAGTTGTCATTTGGAATGATTCAATGGCTTTTTGAGGCAAGAGTGTTTGAAGTTGGTTGTGGAGTGTTTGAGACAAGTTTTGGGAAGGTGTCGATTGATTTTAATGCTTATTCATGTGTTGTCGTCTTTGACTTTGGTTTCAATTTAAACAATAGATGTTATGTTCCTTGTGTGATCGATTAGTGTGATTCCAATGAAGAATATAATCAGATTTGATTAGATTGGTTCGGGAGTGTGTTTATAAGGCATGAGAATTAAAACTCCATAGCATTTTAGGTTGTTACGAGAAGCAAAAGCCATCCATATGAGAACTATTGTTATTTATTGTTTTTGTATAACTAGTTCCTTTCCAGTGTATTAAGTTAAGCTTCTGTGAATACAATGATGCATCAATCTATAATTGCACAACTGTGATTAAAATACAAGTAAATCTTATTTGAATGGTCGTGTTACCTTTATTTGACTTCATTTCCATTCATCAAATATTATGTTTCTCATTTGACGTCTGATTAGTTCATTTCCGCTGTAATTTGATTCTCTATTGTTCGCTAGTGAAATACGAGTAGTTTATGGGTCCGTTGCATATCGTTTCATTCCCTTGATGGTCGAAAAAGGAATATGTGGAATGATAGTTGTCATTTGGATTGATTCAATGGTTTTTTGAGACAAGAGTGTTTTGAAGTTGGTTATGGAGTGTTTTGGATAAGTTTTGGATAGGAGTCGATTGATTTTAATGGTCATTCGTGTGGTGTCGTGTTTGATTTTGGTTACATTTTAAACAATAGATGTTATGTTCCATGTGTGATCTATTAGTATGATTCCAATGTAGATTATAATTAGATTTGATTAGATAGGTTCGGGAGTGTGTTTATATGGCTTGAGAATCAAAACTCCATAGCATTTGAGGTTGTTACGAGAAGCTAAAGCCATCCATACGAGAACTATTGATGTTTAATGTTTTTGTATAACAAGTTCCTTTCCCATGTATTTAGTTAAACTTCTGAGAATATAATGATGCACCAATCTATAGTTTCACAATTATGATTAAAATAAAAGTAAATCTTATTTAATTAGGCGTGTTACCTTGATTTGACTTCATTTTCATTAATCAAATATTAAATTTCTCGTTTGACGTCTGGTTAGTTTCATTTCCACTGTAGTTTGATTCTCTATTCTTCTCTAGTGAAATACGAGTAGTTTGTTGGTCCGTTGCACCTCGTTTTATTCCCTTGATGGTCGAAAAAGGAATCTGTGGATCGATAGTTATCATTTGGATTTATTCAATGGATTTTTGAGGCAAGAGTGTCTGAAGTTGGTTGTGGAGGATTTGAGACAAGTTTTGGGTAGGAGTCGATTGATTTTAATGGTCATTCGTGTGGTGTCGTGTTCGATTTTGGTTTCAATTTAAACAATAGATGTTATGTTCCATGTGTGATCGATTAGTGTGATTCCAATAAAGGTTATAATCAGATTTGATTAGATTGGTTCGGGAAAATCCATAGAATTTTAGGTTGTTACGAGAAGCAAAAGCCATCCATACGAGAACTATTATTGTTTAATGTATTTCTATAACTAGTTCCTTTCCTATGTATTTAGATAAGCTTCTGTGAATACAATGATGCACCAATCTATAGTTGCACAATTATGATTAAAATACAAGTAAATCATATTTAATCGGTCGTGTTACCTTGATTTGACTTCATTTTCATTAATCAAATATTTGTTTCTCGTTTGACGTTTGAATAGTTTCATTTCCACTGTAATTTGAATCTCTATTCTTCTCTAGTGAAATACGAGTAGTTTATTGGTCAGTTGCACCTCGTTTCATTCCCTTGATGGTCGAAAAAGGAATCTGTGGATCGATAGTTGTCATTTGGATTGATTCAATGGATTTTTGAGGCAAGAGTGTTTGAAGTTGGTTATGGAGTATTCGAGACAAGTTTTGGGGAGGAGTCGATTGATTTTATTGGTCATTCGTGTGGTGTCGTGTTTGATTTTGGTTTCAATTTAAACGATAGATGTTATGTTCCATGTGTGATCGATTAGTGTGATTTCAATGAAGATTATATTCCGATTTGATCAGATTGGCTCGGGAGTGTGTTTATAAGGCATGAGAATCAAAACTCCAAAGCATTTTAGGTTATTACGAGAAGCAAAAGCCATCCATATGAGAACTATTGTTGCTTATTGTTTTTGTATAACGAGTTCCTTTCCCATGTATTTAGTTAAGCTTCTGTGAATACAATGATGCATCAATTTATAGTTGCACAATTATTATTAAAATACAAGCAAATCTTATTTAATTGGTCGTGTTACCTTGTTTTGACTTCATTTCCAATCATCAAATATTATGTTTCTCGTTTCACTTCTGATTAGTTTCATTTCCACTATAATTTGATTCTCTATTCTTCTCTAGTGAAATACAAGTAGTTCATTGGTCCGTTGCACCTCGTTTCAATCCCTTGATGGTCGAAAAAGGAATCTATGGATCGATAGTGGTCATTTGGATTGATTCATTTGAGGCAAGAGTGTTTGATGTTAGTTGTGGAGTGATTGAGACAAGTTTTGGGTAGGAGTCGATTGATTTTAATGGTCATTTGTGTGGTGTCGTGTTCGAATTTGGTTTCAATATAAACAATAGATGTTATGTTCCAAGTGTGATTCCAATAAAGATTTTAATCAAATTTGATTAGATTAGTTCGGGAGTGTGTTTATAAGGCTTGAGAATCAAAATCCATAGCTTTTTAGGTTGTTACGAGAAGCAAAATCCATCCATATGAGAGCTATTGTTGTTTATTGTTTTTGTATAACTAGTTCCTTTCCCACGTATTTAGTTAAGCTTCTGTGAATACAACGACGCACCAATCTTTAGTTGCATAATTATGATTAAAATACAAGTAAATCTTATTTAATTGGCCGTGTTATCTTGATTTGGCTTCATTTTCATTAATCAAATATTAAGTTTCTCGTTTGACATCTGATTAGTTTCATTTCCACTGTAGGTTGATTCTCTATTCTTCTCTAGTGAAATACGAGTAGTTTGTTGGTCTGTTGCACCTCGTTTTATTCCCTTGATGGTTGAAAAAGGAATCTATGGATCGATAGTTGTCATTTGGATTGATTCATTGGATTTTTGAGGCAAGAGTGTGTGAACTTGGTTGTGGAGTGTTTGAGGCAAGTTTTGGGTAGGAGTCGATTGATTTGAATGGTCATTCGTGTGGTGTCGTGTTCGATTTTGGTTTCAATTTAAACAATAGATGTTTGTTCCATGTGTGATCGATTAGTGTGATTCCAATGAAAATTATAATCAGATTTGATTAGATTGGTTCAGGAGTGTGTTTATAAGGCTTAAGAATCAAAACTCCATAGCATTTTAGGTTGTAACGAGAAGCAAAAGCCATCGATACGAGAACTATTGTTGTTTAATGTTTTTGTATAACTAGTTTCTTTCCTTTGGATTTAGTTAAGCTTTTGTGAATACAATGATGCAACAATCTATAGGTGCACAATTATGACTAAAATACAAGTAAATGTTATTTAGTTGGTTGTGTTACCTTGATTTGACTTAATTTTCATTAATCAAATATTTTGTTTCTCATTTGACGTCTGATTAGTTTCATTTCCACTGTAATTTGATTCTCTATTGTTCTCAAGTGAAGTACGAGTAGTTTATTGGTCCGTTGCACCTCGTTTCATTCCTTTGATGGTTGAAAAGGGAATCTGTGGATCGATAGTTGTCATTTGGGTTGATTTAATGGATTTTTGAGGCAAGAGTGTTCGAAGTTGGTTGTGGAGTGTTCCGGATAAGTTTTGGATAGGAGTCGATTGATTTTAATTTTCATTCGTGTGGTGTTGTATTCGTTTTGGTAACAATTTAAACAATAGATGTTATGTTCACTGTTTGATAGATTAGTGTGATTCCAATGAAGAATATAACCAGATTTGATTAGATAGGTTCGGGAGTGTGTTTATAAGGTGTGAGAATCAAAACTCCATAGCATTTGAGGTTGTTACAAGTATCAAAAGCCATCCATACGAGAACTATTGTTGTTTAATGTTTTTATATAACTAGTTCATTTCCCATGTATTTAGTTAAGCTTTTGTGAATACAATGATGCACCAATCTATAGTTGCACAATTATGATTAAAATACAAGTAAATCTTATTTAATTGGCCGTGTAACCTTGTTTTGACTTCATTTTCATTAATCAAATATTATGTATCTCGTTTGACATCTGATTAGTTTCACTTCCACTATAATTTGATTCTTTATTCTTTTCTAGTGAAATACAAGTAGTTTATTGGTCCGTTGCACCTCGTTTCAATCCCTTGATTGTCGAAAAAGGAATCTATGGATCGATAGTTGTCATTTGGATTGATTCAATGGATTTTTGAGGCAAGAGTGTTTGAAGTTAGTTGTGGAGTGTTTGAGACAAGTTTTGGGTAGGAGTCGATTGATTTTAATGGTCATTCGTGTGGTGTCGTGTTCGAATTTGGTTTCAATATAAACAATAGATGTTATGTTCCAAGTGTGATTGATTAGTGTGATTCCAATAAAGATTATAATCAGATTTGATTAGATTAGTTCGGAGTGTGTTTATAAGGCTTGAGAATCAAAACTCCATAGCTTTTAAATCACATTTAGGTTCTGGGAGTTGGACCTAGGAGTCGGTTGTTATATTCACCCACCGTTTGGGAAATTTCGTCCCGAAATTTTAGCTTCAATTAGATTCTAAACGTGTGGGCATAAAGAGGTGTGGATACTCTTTCCTCATCACATCTTCTCGTTCCCATATGAATTCGGGTCCTCGCCTAGAGTTCCATCTCACTTTTACTTTGGGTATATGACTTCGTCTAAGTTTCTGGACCAGTCGGTCGGTAATCTCTATGGGCTCTTCCACGAATTTCAATTCGTTAGTGATTTTGGCATCTTCAATGGCAATTCCAAGGCCTTGTCTACAAGGCACTTCTTTAAGTTGGACACATGGAAGGTGTCATATACATAGCTCAACTCTTGGGGTAGTCTTAATTGGTATGCAACTGGGCCAATTCTTGACAAAATTTCAAATGGTCCAATGTATCTTGGGCTTAGCTTACCTTTCTTGCTAAATCTAACTGCACCCCTCCATGGTACGACTTTTAGCATCACTTTATCACCCACTTGAAATTCCAGGGGCTTTCGTCGTCTATCCGCGTATTTCTTTTGACGGTCTCTGGCTGCTCTCAGCCGTTCCTTAATCTTGAATACCTTATCGGTGGTTTCCATTACGATATCGGGTCCCATTATTTGGCTATCACCAATCTCATTCCAGCTTAACGGTGATCGGCATTTTCTACCATATAAGCTTCATACGGGGCTGCGTTAATACTTGCGTGGTAACTATTATTGTAGGAGAATTCCACGAGAGGAAGGTGGTTATCCCAACTTTCGCTGAAGTCGATTGCGCAAGCTCTTAGCATATCTTCCAGGGTTTGAATTCTTTCACTTTGTCCTTCAGTTTGAGGGAGGTATGCAGTGCTAAGTCAAGACGTGTCCCCAAAGCCTGTTGGAGAGACTTCCAGAATTATGAAGTGAAGCGACTATCAAGGTCTGATATAATCGATAGTGGCACTCCATGTCTTGTTACTATTTCATCAATGTATAGTCGCGCTAGCTTCGGTAAGCCATAATCTTCTTGAATAGGTAGAAAGTGAGCTGATTTGGTAAGCCTATCCACTATCACCCAGATTGCATCATGCCCTCGAGAGGTTCTTGGCAACTTTGTAACAAAATCCATCATAATGTTATCCCATTTCCATTTGGGGATTTCGGGTTGTTGTAAGGTTCCTGATGGTTTTTGGTTTTCAGCTTTTACCATTGCACACGTCAAACATTTTCCCACATAAGTGGAAATGGATTTCTTTAATCCGGGATAGAAGAGGGTCTTCAAGTCTTGATACATTTTATCACTTCCAGGATGAACTGAATATCTGGATTTGTGGGCTTCATCTAGGACTATCTCTCTAATTCCTCTGTGTTTCGATACCCAAGTCCTTCCTTCATGCTTATACAATCCATCATTACTCACTTCTAAACGTTTCTCCATTCCCGTTAACATCTCCTCAGCTAGCTTGTCCTCATTCAGGGCTTCCCTTTGTGCTTCTTTTAATCTAGTGGTAAGACTGGTATACACGCTCATTCTTAAGGCACGAACGCAAAGGGGTTTTTCCCTTTCCTTTCTACTCAATGCATCTGCCACCACATTGGCCTTACATGGATGGTAACGAATCTCACATTCATAATCGCTCAAGAGTTCTACCCACCTTCTTTGTTGCATATTTAACATCTTCTATTCCAGAATGCGTTGCAAACTTTTATGATCAGTGTAAATGACACATTTGGTACCGTAGAGGTAGTATCTCGATATTTTGAGTGCAAACACCACGGCACCCGGTTCTAGATCATGAGTAGTGTAGTTTCTCTCATGGTCATTTAACAATCTAGACGCGTAAGCAATCACCTTGTCTCGCTGCATCAATGCACACCCTAGCCCCTGACGTGAGGCGTCGCAATAAACTAAGAAATCCTCAACGCCTTCCGGTAGGGCAAGGATAGGTGCATTGCATAGCTTCTCCTTGAGTATCATAAATGCTATATTATGTTCCTTTTCCCATATGAAGGCTGTATTCTTTTTTATTAGAGCGATTAATGGCTGCACAATTCATGAGAAATCCTTGATGAACCTCCGATAGTATCCAGCCAAGCCAAGAAATTGCCTTATCTCGGTAGGAGTTTCAGGGATCTTCCAGTTTTTAATGGCTTCTATTTTTGTTGGATCTACTTGGATACCTTCTTTGTTCACCACATGTCCTAGAAACTGGATTTCGCACATCCAAAACTCATATTTGGAGAACTTTGCATATAACTGCTCATTCTTGAGCAACTCAAGAATCAGTCTAAGGTGCTTCTCATGCTCTTCCTTGCTACGAGAGTAGATCAAAATATCATCAATAAATACAATCACAAACTTGTCTAGATATGGGCGGCATACTCTGTTCATGAGGTCCATAAATGCCGCAGGTGCATTAGTTAGTCCGCAAGGCATGACTAAGTACTCATAGTGTCCATACCTAGTCCTGAAGGCTGTCTTGGGTATGTCTTCTTCCCTTATCTTTAGTTGATGGTTACCCGATCTTAAATCTATCTTGGAGAAATAGCTGGCCCCCTGTAATTGATCGAACAAGTCATCGATTCTTGGGTGAGGATAGCGATTCTTGATTGTAAGCTTAAATCATGATAGTCAATACACATTCATAGGATTCCATCCTTCTTTTTAACAAATAGTACCGGTGCACCCTTGGAGAAACACTTGGCTGAATGAATCCTTTATCCAGCAATTCTTGGATTTGTACCATTAGCTCCTTCATCTCAGGTGGAGCGAGTCGGTAAGGTGCCTTGGCCACTGGTGCAGCATCGGGTGCTAGATCTATCTGGAATTCGACCTGTCTAGTTGGAGGGAGTCCCGGTAGATCCTCGGGAAATACTTTCGGGTACTCAGACACCACCGGTATATCGTCAATTTTCTTTTCTTCCCTCGCTTTCATCACGTAGACTATGAAAGCGGAGCATCCTTTGTGGAGACTATTGGTAGCCTTCAGGTGAGATATCATGGGGTATAGCGTGTCGCTTCTATTACCGTGAACCGTTAGTGTACTTCCATTACTTAGGGGTATTCTAAGCAAACGCTCATCACACACGATTTCAGCCTTATTTTTAGCTAACCAATCCATTCCCACAACTGCGTCAAACCCTCCTAACGTTATAGGCATCAAGTCTATTTTAAATGGATTACCTTTTAATTCTATTGTGCAGTCTTTGATGACTTCATTGGTTTCTATTATCTTGCCGTCAGCTAATTCTACAGTGTATGCATCAGTTAGGGTACGAGCTTCCAAATCAATTAAAGGCCTAAAGGTAGTAGAAACAAAACTACTTGTTGCTCCAGTATCAAATAAGATAGTAGCAGGGTGGTTATTTATGAGAAACGTACCATTAACCACGTCAGGGTCCTTACGGGCACCATTGGCATCCATTACGAACGCTCTTCCTTTGGGCTTGTTAGGCCTGGCGTCCTTATCTCTCGCTAGCTTAGGACACTTGTTCCGCATGTGTCCTGGATCCCCGCACTCATAGCATTGCTTCCCGGGCTCATACGTATAATCTTTAATCAGGCGACCGGTTCGCTTGCACCTGAAACAAGTCATCGGGCTGCATTCCCCTTGGTGGTGCAGCTTGCACTTATTGCAGAAGGGGCTTGTACCTAAGTACAGTTTTCGTGCTCTTGCACCCTGATCCTCGCGCCTTGTACCTTCGCCAATTCTTTTGCTTGAGCTGCCGCTACTGCTCATCCCTCTTTTAACTTCGAACCACTTTCTCTTCTCGCCCGTCACCTTCTTCTTGTCTTCAGCTCTCCCCTGTTCTGTCCAGCCAGCACTAATCATGTCATCAGTCAGGCTACCAGTAAGATCAACTGCCGCTTGGAGGGTTATAGGCCTGGCAGATCGGACCATGCCTCGAACTATGGAGTGCAGTCCCCAGATGAAACTGGCTACACCTTTTGATTCGGGTGTCACAAGTGGGGCACTAGTCGAGACAGAGCTGAGAACCGGTTGATGTACTCAGTGTAATTTGGGCCTTTCATTTCCAAGCTCAGGAATTCAGCTTCCAGCTTCTCCAATTGATTTATTGGGCAGTACTTGCTGGTCATCAACTCTCTAAACTCCGACCAACTCATGCGGCCGGCAGCATTTCTGCCTCGTGGCTAAACGATGGTCTTCCACCACTCCAAGGCTGTCCCTTTTAGAGATTGGGAGGCGAACCTGACCATGTGCTCAGTTTTGCACTCGCTGATATCCAGTACAGCCTCGATCTCATCTAACCATCGGTAAGTATCAATCGCACCTTCGGTGCCATAGAAATCTTTTGGTTTGCATGCCATAAAAGTTTTGTAAGAACACCCGGTTCTTATTTCCTCAGTATCCTCGGCGTTGCCTTCATTGTTTCCAGGTCCTTCATTTCTGGTTGTATTTTCCCAGTCTGTGTTTATTTGAGCTATGATGGTGGGGATAGCATTGGCGATTTACTGGGCCACCAGATTGGCGATCCTTTCATCTTTGGCATTTTCTTCATGGGTGGTCCTTGGTAGGGTAGGTGGTCGATTTCTACCCTGGTTCCCGATGCATCCAGCACCCTTATTCCTTCCCCCACGCATTCCACGTACAGGTGGCATTCTGGTGTCAACACAGATGAACTCATTTAGTGTCTTATAAGATTTGTTTCAAGTATCTCGTTACATTGATTTGACTCCTAAAGGTCGCTTTACCAAACACATGAGGGTCCCCAATATTTTATAAATCATACATAGTTTCAAACAATTTTCATGAGGTTAATTAATATTTAGAAGAGGCAATCAAATTAGTTTCTTAGAATATACTATTGTACATTCTAATTAGGCAACCTGCAATAGAGAAGATAATATCATAAAAGAAAATTCAAACATGGATAAATATAGCATCATCAAGTAAAATGTCAATAGTCTCATATAATTTGGAAGGTACCATCAACCCCCGAATAATAATTATAGTGTCTGAAATAGATAAGTAGTCTCTTAAATATAGTAGCATCTTTAGATAATCAGGCATCAACCCATCATTACTGCCATCTCTTCTTCAACCACCCAAACCAGCCCGACTCCTTCTTCTTCTGCTCTTGTTCCAAGCGTTGGACACCCTGGGATGCCATCAATGCCTGGAATTGGGCGGACTGTGAGGTCTGCGTGGTGTGCTGCAGGGTCAGCTCATGGCGCTGGATGGTCCAAAGTATCTCGCTCAGTGTGGGGTCAGAATGACCAAAATCGCTAGCTCGACGGCTGGATTGGGAGTAGGGGTCTCCAGCAAGACACTCGGGCCGTCGTACAAGCTTCGCCTGGGCGGTATCCAATACTCGTCCAGTAGTTGGCGTCTGGGCGGTCCCATCATCGGAGGTACCGATGCGGGAGCCGTCGCATGAGGAGGTGGAGGAGGCGGCATCCTAAATGAAACAGAAGCTCCAGGTCGAGTACTCTTACGCGGCCGGGTGATGACTCGCGTACCCGTGTTCCCGATAGGCGGGATAGGCGAATGTGCAGGTGAAGTGACATGAGGTGAATGGGAGCATGTCCGACTCCTCTCCTGGGATGTCGGGGAAGACTCCTCCGATGGCTCCGTGTCGTTGGATGTCACCGATATCCATCCTGGATGGCTGCATCTCCTCAGGTACTCCTCATACTGCGATGGGGATATTGCCCTCCTGAGTCTTCCTACTGGGGCGGTCTCATCAATAGGGAATGCAGGCGCTTTACCATTGTTTGCCATGATTCTCGAGTTCCTGTAAAATCATCAGGAGAAATTTTGTTTCTCATAGCTCATGACAGTAGTAATGATAGTATCTCATAATAATAGTTACAACAGTAATGATGGTAGTAGTTTCTATAATCGGTAATAGCACAGGTTACAACAGGCACAAAGACTTTATCACCAATTAGGGGATCGTGCCGGAATTCACGCGTCCGATAAATTCATGATTACGTTGATCAAGTGTAATCATCAATTTACCCGACCCACTCATCCCAACACATTCCAAACCAAGGACAGTCCTAGGGCATCAGGGTTGTAGCCTAGGGTCTACTAAGGTATTCTCGACATCTTTACAACCTATGGCTCTGATACCAATCTGTCACACCCCAGGCCCAAGGAGGGTGGGACATCGCAGACTAGCAAAGTACATGGCAGCAGAAACTAACCACTCAAGTGCACACAAGGAGATATATCACATGGCATTACATTAAAACAACATATCCGGGCTATGAATGTCTTGCACAAACATCAAATCCATACCCATTGTAAATTATCCAAATTTATTACACAACAAAACCGAATGTCTACTAAAGTTTTTAAAATCGAGTAATGCCATTGGTAGTCACTGTACTAAGCCATCCATAAAGTTTCCAATAAAATCCAAGCTTCATCAAGGGTTACCTGAAACATGCTCAAAAAGATTTGTGTCAACTAAAAAAAAAGTTAGTGAGTTCAGTGCTTAAGGTTTCAAGAACAAAATGGCTCTTTAGAATCCATAAGTGAAATTTAAAATCATAAGTATCACTGTTGTGGGGTCACAATCAACCCTGCACTCAGCCCTGGCTAGCCTCTTCTAACCTTGTGTTGTATCGGTTATCCCATAAGGGAAACTGAGCCTCATAGAGGGTACCATACCTGCTGATTGGTACACCATAGTATCTTATAAAACCTGTTACATGACACAAACGACCCCGCAGGATCTCAATAGGGAACCCTTCCTATTATGTCGGAAGGCACTGTGCGTGGGGGATTCCCCAAGTAGATCTACCCATATAAAACAAGCGGTTCACACAAGAATTAATGATTGTGATTCAAGTAAGGTGCAGGTTCTAACATTAGCCACAACATATAATAGCATCGCATAGTAGTACTCAAATAAGTTTAGTTCAAACAGAGCATGCTTCATCCCAAAATAATAGTAAAACGGGAACACTAAAACTCACCTTATGCAGGTCAAAGATTCTTCAGACACAGAAAAGATTCAAGCCCGAGCACCCTATGATCAAGATACAAGTAGTAAGCAAATGCTCTAAGGCTATTGGAAGTGTATCTAATTGTATTTTATGGTCGTATGTTCTGGTGGTTTCGCTTCTTAAAAGATTGTGCCAAAAAGTTTCCTTTTTAGGAAAGTTAGGGTTTTTGATATGGATGACACCTTATATCACACTTGTAAGTTTGTTTATGTTATAATAAGTTTAACAAGAGTTTTCTAGTCATAAGATTACTGAAATTTAGTTTTATTCACGAAATTTACACTTTGGTCCCTCAAGTTTCAAAATTTAAAATTTTGACCCAAAAGTTTGTTTTCTTTCAACCTCCCACCAAAATATCATATTGAGGTCTTCTAACTTACTAAAATAACATGAATTTATAGGTCTTAAACTTGTTACACCATTTTTAGAAATTTATCCAAAAATCTCTCGGTTTAGGCTCATATTTGTTAAATAAATTCATAAAATCACGTATTAACCCAAAAATTTACAAAATTCAGTTTTTAACACTAAAATACTTATTTTAGGGCCTGGAATTTATAGGACTTGAAATCTTTTAAGTTTGACCATTTTTAAGAATTTTACCACCTTTTCAAGTCACTAAATAGGGTCTTTGAGTCCATTATACCATACCAATCTACCCATTTCTATAATATTATAAGTTTAACATCATCAAACTACTGGAAAACAAGTTAACCTCATGGATTTTACAATATTAATTGACATATTTATGATTAAGGTGTTTCTATACCATTTACTTATGTGTAACCATAAAAGTTCAAGTTTTAAACATCCTTAAAACTTTCTGTAGCATTAAGTCCAGATTGTTATAATGTTCATAGGATAGTTTAAACAGATTTTTAGGTATCAATATGGAGGCTAGATTCAGAACAGTGAGTGGAATGGTCCTAAAAACCCATGAAAGAGGGGTTTTCGGGTAGATTCACGGCGATAACACTAGGTAAATGAGTATGATGAAGTGTGTACCTTTTGAGATGCTATAAGTCACATTGATGTAACGACTGGGTCGTGGGTTTTTTGCCCTTGGAACAAGGAAATAAGATTCAAAGGAGAGAAAAGTAGAGAGAAACAACAATGAAAGTTTTGTTCGGGTACAAGAAAGCTTACCCACAAGTTAACCCATGTTTAGAGTGATTCAAGAGGTACTAGAATGGTTGTTTCGAGAGTTTGAGGCTTGGAGTCCTTGTTCCCTGCTTGGTTGTTGCTTGAGGAGTTCTCGGTTCCTAGTTGTGATGATTTGCCAAGAGAGAGAGAGGGACTTCGAGAGGTTGTGAAAGAGTGAAATGAAGTGGTGCATGCATTTGAAAGAAGAGGTGGAGTGTGGGTTTGGGTTAGTGAGAACCAAGGTGTAGAGGGGTTGGCTGGAGGGGTGGCCGAATGCATGGTAACAGCCCATGCATTGGTCAGTTTGGAGGTGCGCAGACCAGGTCAAATGCTTCTAGAAGGGTTCGAACATTTTGAAATGCTATGTGGCAAAAATGCTCGAACAGTGCTCATGCGCCCACTTTTAGGGTGCCTGAACAGTTGCCATGCGCCTAAACAAGGGTGATGCGCCTAACTGCCAAATGCGCCTGAACAGTTCTGAGGCGCCTAAACAGTTCTGATGTGCCTAGAGGAAATTTTCATAAGGAAGACTTAGATTTAAACTTTGTGTACAATTATCAAGGGATAAAGTCGATTAAATGAATTTTCTAGCCTCGGGAACTAGTTCTAGGCTTAAACATGTTATACAAAAGTCAACCAAAGCTACATAAATTATAGAAGTCAATTGATCACAAAGAAAAGGAGATACATTTATGAAATGAAATGATGTAAACAATACAATGTTAAATCACATTTAGGTTCTGGGAGTTGGACCTAGGAGTCGGTTGTTACATTCACCCACCGTTTAGGAAATTTCGTCCCAAAATTGTAGCTTCAATTAGATTCTGAACGTGTGGGTATAAAGAGGTGTGGATACTCTTTCCTCATCACATCTTCTCGTTCCCATGTGAATTCGGGTCCTCGCCTAGAGTTCCATCTCACTTTTACTTTGGGTATATGACTTCGTCTAACTTTCTGGACCAGTCGGTTGGTAATCTCTATGGGCTCTTCCACGAATTTCAATTCGTTAGTGATTTTGGCATCTTCAATGGCAATTCCAAGGCCTTGTCTACAAGGCACTTCTTTAAGTTGGACACATGGAAGGTGTCATATACATAGCTCAACTCTTGGGGTAGTCTTAATTGGTATGCAACTGGGCCAATTCTTGACAAAATTTCAAATGGTCCAATGTATCTTGGGCTTAGCTTACCTTTCTTGCTAAATCTAACTGCACCCCTCCATGGTACGACTTTTAGCATCACTTTATCACCCACTTGAAATTCCAGGGGCTTTCGTCGTCTATCCGCGTATTTCTTTTGACGGTCTCTGGCTGCTCTCAGCCGTTCCTTAATCTTGAATACCTTATCGGTGGTTTCCATTACGATATCGGGTCCCATTATTTGGCTATCACCAATCTCATTCCAGCTTAACGGTGATCGGCATTTTCTACCATATAAGCTTCATACGGGGCTGCGTTAATACTTGCGTGGTAACTATTATTGTAGGAGAATTCCACGAGAGGAAGGTGGTTATCCCAACTTTCGCTGAAGTCGATTGCGCAAGCTCTTAGCATATCTTCCAGGGTTTGAATTCTTTCACTTTGTCCTTCAGTTTGAGGGAGGTATGCAGTGCTAAGTCAAGACGTGTCCCCAAAGCCTGTTGGAGAGACTTCCAGAATTATGAAGTGAAGCGACTATCAAGGTCTGATATAATCGATAGTGGCACTCCATGTCTTGTTACTATTTCATCAATGTATAGTCGCGCTAGCTTCGGTAAGCCATAATCTTCTTGAATAGGTAGAAAGTGAGCTGATTTGGTAAGCCTATCCACTATCACCCAGATTGCATCATGCCCTCGAGAGGTTCTTGGCAACTTTGTAACAAAATCCATCATAATGTTATCCCATTTCCATTTGGGGATTTCGGGTTGTTGTAAGGTTCCTGATGGTTTTTGGTTTTCAGCTTTTACCATTGCACACGTCAAACATTTTCCCACATAAGTGGAAATGGATTTCTTTAATCCGGGATAGAAGAGGGTCTTCAAGTCTTGATACATTTTATCACTTCCAGGATGAACTGAATATCTGGATTTGTGGGCTTCATCTAGGACTATCTCTCTAATTCCTCTGTGTTTCGATACCCAAGTCCTTCCTTCATGCTTATACAATCCATCATTACTCACTTCTAAACGTTTCTCCATTCCCGTTAACATCTCCTCAGCTAGCTTGTCCTCATTCAGGGCTTCCCTTTGTGCTTCTTTTAATCTAGTGGTAAGACTGGTATACACGCTCATTCTTAAGGCACGAACGCAAAGGGGTTTTTCCCTTTCCTTTCTACTCAATGCATCTGCCACCACATTGGCCTTACATGGATGGTAACGAATCTCACATTCATAATCGCTCAAGAGTTCTACCCACCTTCTTTGTTGCATATTTAACATCTTCTATTCCAGAATGCGTTGCAAACTTTTATGATCAGTGTAAATGACACATTTGGTACCGTAGAGGTAGTATCTCGATATTTTGAGTGCAAACACCACGGCACCCGGTTCTAGATCATGAGTAGTGTAGTTTCTCTCATGGTCATTTAACAATCTAGACGCGTAAGCAATCACCTTGTCTCGCTGCATCAATGCACACCCTAGCCCCTGACGTGAGGCGTCGCAATAAACTAAGAAATCCTCAACGCCTTCCGGTAGGGCAAGGATAGGTGCATTGCATAGCTTCTCCTTGAGTATCATAAATGCTATATTATGTTCCTTTTCCCATATGAAGGCTGTATTCTTTTTTATTAGAGCGATTAATGGCTGCACAATTCATGAGAAATCCTTGATGAACCTCCGATAGTATCCAGCCAAGCCAAGAAATTGCCTTATCTCGGTAGGAGTTTCAGGGATCTTCCAGTTTTTAATGGCTTCTATTTTTGTTGGATCTACTTGGATACCTTCTTTGTTCACCACATGTCCTAGAAACTGGATTTCGCACATCCAAAACTCATATTTGGAGAACTTTGCATATAACTGCTCATTCTTGAGCAACTCAAGAATCAGTCTAAGGTGCTTCTCATGCTCTTCCTTGCTACGAGAGTAGATCAAAATATCATCAATAAATACAATCACAAACTTGTCTAGATATGGGCGGCATACTCTGTTCATGAGGTCCATAAATGCCGCAGGTGCATTAGTTAGTCCGCAAGGCATGACTAAGTACTCATAGTGTCCATACCTAGTCCTGAAGGCTGTCTTGGGTATGTCTTCTTCCCTTATCTTTAGTTGATGGTTACCCGATCTTAAATCTATCTTGGAGAAATAGCTGGCCCCCTGTAATTGATCGAACAAGTCATCGATTCTTGGGTGAGGATAGCGATTCTTGATTGTAAGCTTAAATCATGATAGTCAATACACATTCGTAGGATTCCATCCTTCTTTTTAACAAATAGTACCGGTGCACCCTTGGAGAAACACTTGGCTGAATGAATCCTTTATCCAGCAATTCTTGGATTTGTACCATTAGCTCCTTCATCTCAGGTGGAGCGAGTCGGTAAGGTGCCTTGGCCACTGGTGCAGCATCGGGTGCTAGATCTATCTGGAATTCGACCTGTCTAGTTGGAGGGAGTCCCGGTAGATCCTCGGGAAATACTTTCGGGTACTCAGACACCACCGGTATATCGTCAATTTTCTTTTCTTCCCTCGCTTTCATCACGTAGACTATGAAAGCGGAGGATCCTTTGTGGAGACTCTTGGTAGCCTTCAGGTGAGATATCATGGGGTATAGCGTGTCGCTTCTATTACCGTGAACCGTTAGTGTACTTCCATTACTTAGGGGTATTCTAAGCAAACGCTCATCACACACGATTTCAGCCTTATTTTTAGCTAACCAATCCATTCCCACAACTGCGTCAAACCCTCCTAACGTTATAGGCATCAAGTCTATTTTAAATGGATTACCTTTTAATTCTATTGTGCAGTCTTTGATGACTTCATTGGTTTCTATTATCTTGCCGTCAGCTAATTCTACAGTGTATGCATCAGTTAGGGTACGAGCTTCCAAATCAATTAAAGGCCTAAAGGTAGTAGAAACAAAACTACTTGTTGCTCCAGTATCAAATAAGATAGTAGCAGGGTGGTTATTTATGAGAAACGTACCATTAACCACGTCAGGGTCCTTACGGGCACCATTGGGATCCATTACGAACGCTCTTCCTTTGGGCTTGTTAGGCCTGGCGTCCTTATCTCTCGCTAGCTTAGGACACTTGTTCCGCATGTGTCCTGGACACTTGTTCCGCTAAATCTAACTGCACCCCTCCATGGTACGACTTTTAGCATCACTTTATCACCCACTTGAAATTCCAGGGGCTTTCGTCGTCTATTTGCGTATTTCTTTTGACGGTCTCTGGCTGCTCTCAGCCGTTCCTTAATCTTGAATACCATATCGGTGGTTTCCATTACGATATCGGGTCCCATTATTTGGCTATCACCAATCTCATTCCAGCTTAACGGTGATCGGCATTTTCTACCATATAAGCTTCATACGGGGCTGCGTTAATACTTGCGTGGTAACTATTATTGTAGGAGAATTCCACGAGAGGAAGGTGGTTATCCCAACTTTCGCTGAAGTCGATTGCGCAAGCTCTTAGCATATCTTCCAGGGTTTGAATTCTTTCACTTTGTCCTTCAGTTTGAGGGAGGTATGCAGTGCTAAGTCAAGATGTGTCCCCAAAGCCTGTTGGAGAGACTTCCAGAATTATGAAGTGAAGCGACTATCAAGGTCTGATATAATCGATAGTGGCACTCCATGTCTTGTTACTATTTCATCAATGTATAGTCGCGCTAGCTTCGGTAAGCCATAATCTTCTTGAATAGGTAGAACGTGAGCTGATTTGGTAATCCTATCCACTATCACCCAAATTGCATCATGCCCTCGAGAGGTTCTTGGCAACTTTGTAACAAAATCCATCGTAATGTTATCCCATTTCCATTCGGGGATTTTAGGTTGTAGTAAGGTTCCTGATGGTTTTTGGATTTCAGCTTTTACCATTGCACACGTCAGACATTTCCCCACCTTGATTTGACTTCATTTTGTTGATCGATAGTTGTGATTTAGATTGTTTCAATGGATTTTTGAGGCAAGAGTGTTCGAAGTTGGTTGTGGAGTGTTTCGGATAAGTTTTCCATAGGAGTCTATTGATTTTAATGGTCATTCGTGTGGTGTCGTGTTCAATTTTGGTTATAATTTTAACAATAGATGTTATGTTCCATATGTGATCGATTAGTGTGATTCCACTAAAGATTATAGTCAGATTTTATTAGATTGGTTCGGGAGTGTGTTTATAAGGCTTGAGAATCAAAACTCCATAGCATTTAAGGTTGTTACGAGAAGCAAAAGCCATCAATACGAGAACTATTATTGTTTAATGTTTTTGTATAACTAGTTCCTTTCCCATGTATTTAGTTAAGCTTCTATGAATACTATGATGCACCAATCTATAGTTGCACAATTATGATTAAAATACAAGTAAAGCCTATTTAATTGGTAGTGTTACCTTGATTTGACTTCATTTTCATTAATCAAATATTATGTTTCTCGTTTGACGTCTGATTAGTTTCATTTCCACTGTAATTTGACTATCTATTCTTCTCTAGTGAAATACGAGTAGTTTATTGGTCCGTTGCACCTCGTTTCATTCCATTGATGGTCGAAAAAGGAAACTGTGGATCGATAGTTGTCATTTGGATTGATTCTGTGGATTTTTGAGGCAAGAGTGTTTGAAGTTGGTTGTGGAGTGTTTGAGACAAGTTTTGGGTAGGAGTCGATTAATTTGAATGGTCATTCGTGTGGTGTCGTGTTCGATTTTAGTTTCAATTTAAACAATAGATGTTATGTTCCATGTGTGATCGATTTGTGTGATTCCAATTAAGATTGTAATCAGATTTGATTAGATTGGTTCTGGAGTGTGTTTATAAGGCTTAAGAATCAAAACTCCATAGCGTTTAAGGTTATAACGAGAAGCAAAAGCGATCCATATGAGAACTATTGTTGTTTAATGTTTTTGTATAACTAGTTCCTTTCCCATTATTTAGTTAAGTTTCTATGAATACAATGATGCAACAATCTGATTAAAATACAAGTAAATCATATTTAATCGGTTGTGTTACCTTGATTTGACTTCATTTTCATTAATCAAATATTATGTTTCACGTTTGACATCTGATTAGTTTCATTTCTACTGTAATTTGATTCTCTATTGTTCTCTTGGGAAATACGAGTAGTTTATTGATCCGTTGCACTTCGTTTCATTCCCTTGATGGTTGAAAAAGGATTTCGTGGATCGATAGTTGTCATTTAGATTGATTCAATGGATTTTTGAGGCAAGAGTGTTCGAAGTTGGTTGTGGAGTGTTTCGGATAAGTTTTGGATATGAGTATATTGATTTTAGTGGTCATTCGTGTGGTGTCGTGTTCAATTTTGGTTATAATTTTAACAATAGATGTTATGTTCCATTTGTGACCGATTAGTGTGATTCCAATGAAGATTATAGTCAGATTTGATTAGATTGGTTTGGAAGTGTGTTTATAAGGCTTGAGAATCAAAATTCCATAGCATTTAAGGTTGTTACGAGAAGCAAAAGCCATCCATTCGAGAACTATTGTAGTTTAATATTTTTGTATAACTAGTTCCTTTCCTATTTATTTAGTTAAGTTTGTGTGAATACAATGATACACCAATCTATAGTTGCACAATTATGATTAAAATACAAGTAAATCATATTTAATCGGTCCGTCACCTTGATTTGACTTCATTTTCATTAATCAAATATTATGTTTCTTGTTTGACGTCTGATAGTTTCATTTCCACTGTAATTTGATTCTCTATTCTTCCGTAGTGAAATACGTGTAGTTTATTGGTCCGTTGCACCTCGTTTTATTCCCTTGATGGTCGAAAAAGGAATTTGTGCATCGATAGTTGTCATTTGGAATGATTCAATGGATTTTTGAGGCAAGAGTGTCTGAAGTTGGTTGTGTAGTGTTTGAGACAAGTTTTGGGTGGGAGTCGATTGATATTAATGGTCATTCGTGTGGTGTCGTGTTCAATTTTGGTTTCGATTATAACAATAGATCTTATGTTCCATGTGTGATCTATTTGTGTGATTCCAATGAAGGTTATAATCAGATTTGATTAGATTAGTTCGGGAGTGTCTTTATAAGGCTTGAGAATCAAAACTCCATAGCATTTTTGGTTGTTACAAGAAGCAAAAGCCATCCATACGAGAACTATTGTTGTTTAATATATTTCTATAACTAGTTCCTTTCCCATGTATTTAGTTAAGCTTATGTGAATACAATGATACACTAATCTGTAATTGCACAATATGATTAAAGGACAAGTAAATCATATTTAATCGGTCATGTTACCTTGATTTGACTTGATTTTTATTAATCAAATATTATGTTTCTTTTTTGACGTCTGATTAGTTTCATTTCCACTGTAATTTGATTCCCTATTGTTCTCTAGGAAAATACGTATGGTTTTTGGTCTGTTGCACTTCGTTTCATTCTCTTGATGGTTGAAAAGGTAATCTGTGGATCGATAGTTGTCATTTAGATTGATTCAATGGATTTTTGAGGCAAGAGTGTTCAAAGTTGGTTGTGGAGCGTTTCGGATAAGTTTTGGATATGAGTCTATTGATTTTAATGGTCATTCGTGTGGTGTCGTGTTCAATTTTGGTTATAATTTAAACAATAGATGTTATGTTCCATGTGTGATCGATTAGTGTGATTCCAATGAAGATTATTGTCAGATTTGATTAGATTGGTACAGGAGTGTGTTTATAAGCCTTGAGAATCAAAACTCCATAGAATTTGAGGTTGTTACGAGAAACAAAAGCCATCCATACGAGAACTATTGTTGTTTAATATTTTTGTATAACTAGTTCCTTTCCTATGTATTTAGTTAAGTTTCTGTGAATACAATGATGCACCAATCTATAGTTGCACAATTATGATTAAAATACAAGTAAATCATATTTAATCGGTCGTGTTACCTTGATTTGACTTCATTTTCATTAATCAAATATTATGTTTCTCGTTTGAGTCTGATTAGTTTCATTTCCACTATAATTTGATTCTCTATTCTTCTCTAGTGAAATACGAGTAGTTTATTGGTCCGTTGCACCTCGTTTTATTCCCTTGATGGTCAAAAAAGGTATCTGTGGATCGCTAGTTGTCATTTGGAATGATTCAATGGTTTTTTGAGTCAAGAGTGTCTGAAGTTGGTTGTGGAGTGTTTGAGACAAGTTTTGGGTGGGAGTCGATTGATTTTAATGGTCATTCGTGTGGTGTTGTGTTCAATTTTGGTTATAATTTTAACAATAGATGTTATGTTCCATGTGTGATCGATTAGTGTGATTCCAATGAAGATTATAGTCAGATTTGATTAGATTGGTTTGGGAGTGTGTTTATAAGGCTTGAGAATCAAAACTCTATATCATTTGACGTTGTTACGAGAAGCAAAAGCCATCCATACGAGAACTATTGTAGTTTAATGTTTTTGTATAACTAGTTCCTTTCACATGTATTTAGTTAAGTTTATTTGAATACAATGATGCACCAATCTATAGTTGCACAATTATGATTAAAATACAAGTAAATCATATTTAATCGGTCGTGTTACCTTGATTTCACTTCATTTTCATTAATCAAATATTATGTTTCCTGTTTGACGTCTGATTAGTTTCATTTCCACTGTAATTTGATTCTCTATTCTTTTCTAGTGAAATACGAGTAATTTATTGGTCCGTTGCACCTCGTTTTATTCCCTTGATGGTCGAAAAAGGAATCTGCGGATCTATAGTTGTCATTTGGAATGATTCAATGGATTTTTGAGGCAAGAGTGTCTGAAGTTGGTTGTGTAGTGTTTGAGACAAGTTTTGGGTGGGAGTCGATTGATATTAATGGTCATTCGTGTGGTGTCGTGTTCAATTTTGGTTTCGATTATAACAATAGATCTTATGTTCCATGTGTGATCTATTTGTGTGATTCCAATGAAGGTTATAATCAGATTTGATTAGATTAGTTCGGGAGTGTCTTTATAAGGCTTGAGAATCAAAACTCCATAGCATTTTTGGTTGTTACAAGAAGCAAAAGCCATCCATACGAGAACTATTGTTGTTTAATATATTTCTATAACTAGTTCCTTTCCCATGTATTTAGTTAAGCTTCTGTGAATACAATGATACACTAATCTGTAATTGCACAATATGATTAAAGGACAAGTAAATCATATTTAATCGGTCATGTTACCTTGATTTGACTTGATTTTTATTAATCAAATATTATGTTTCTCGTTTGACGTCTGATTAGTTTCATTTCCACTGTAATTTGATTCCCTATTGTTCTCTAGGAAAATACGTATGGTTTTTGGTCTGTTGCACTTCGTTTCATTCTCTTGATGGTTGAAAAGGTAATCTGTGGATCGATAGTTGTCATTTAGATTGATTCAATGGATTTTTGAGGCAAGAGTGTTCAAAGTTGGTTGTGGAGCGTTTCGGATAAGTTTTGGATATGAGTCTATTGATTTTAATGGTCATTCGTGTGGTGTCGTGTTCAATTTTGGTTATAATTTAAACAATAGATGTTATGTTCCATGTATGATCGATTAGTGTGATTCCAATGAAGATTATTGTCAGATTTGATTAGATTGGTACAGGAGTGTGTTTATAAGCCTTGAGAATCAAAACTCCATAGAATTTGAGGTTGTTACGAGAAACAAAAGCCATCCATACGAGAACTATTGTTGTTTAATATTTTTGTATAACTAGTTCCTTTCCTATGTATTTAGTTAAGTTTCTGTGAATACAATGATGCACCAATCTATAGTTGCACAATTATGATTAAAATACAAGTAAATCATATTTAATCGGTCGTGTTACCTTGATTTCACTTCATTTTCATTAATCAAATATTATGTTTCCTGTTTGACGTCTGATTAGTTTCATTTCCACTGTAATTTGATTCTCTATTCTTCTCTAGTGAAATACGAGTAATTTATTGGTCCGTTGCACCTCGTTTTATTCCCTTGATGGTCGAAAAAGGAATCTGCGGATCTATAGTTGTCATTTGGAATGATTCAATGGATTTTTGAGGCAAGAGTGTCTGAAGTTGGTTGTGTAGTGTTTGAGACAAGTTTTGGGTGGGAGTCGATTGATATTAATGGTCATTCGTGTGGTGTCGTGTTCAATTTTGGTTTCGATTATAACAATAGATCTTATGTTCCATGTGTGATCTATTTGTGTGATTCCAATGAAGGTTATAATCAGATTTGATTAGATTAGTTCGGGAGTGTCTTTATAAGGCTTGAGAATCAAAACTCCATAGCATTTTTGGTTGTTACAAGAAGCAAAAGCCATCCATACGAGAACTATTGTTGTTTAATATATTTCTATAACTAGTTCCTTTCCCATGTATTTAGTTAAGCTTCTGTGAATACAATGATACACTAATCTGTAATTGCACAATATGATTAAAGGACAAGTAAATCATATTTAATCGGTCATGTTACCTTGATTTGACTTGATTTTTATTAATCAAATATTATGTTTCTCGTTTGACGTCTGATTAGTTTCATTTCCACTGTAATTTGATTCCCTATTGTTCTCTAGGAAAATACGTATGGTTTTTGGTCTGTTGCACTTCGTTTCATTCTCTTGATGGTTGAAAAGGTAATCTGTGGATCGATAGTTGTCATTTAGATTGATTCAATGGATTTTTGAGGCAAGAGTGTTCAAAGTTGGTTGTGGAGCGTTTCGGATAAGTTTTGGATATGAGTCTATTGATTTTAATGGTCATTCGTGTGGTGTCGTGTTCAATTTTGGTTATAATTTAAACAATAGATGTTATGTTCCATGTATGATCGATTAGTGTGATTCCAATGAAGATTATTGTCAGATTTGATTAGATTGGTACAGGAGTGTGTTTATAAGCCTTGAGAATCAAAACTCCATAGAATTTGAGGTTGTTACGAGAAACAAAAGCCATCCATACGAGAACTATTGTTGTTTAATATTTTTGTATAACTAGTTCCTTTCCTATGTATTTAGTTAAGTTTCTGTGAATACAATGATGCACCAATCTATAGTTGCACAATTATGATTAAAATACAAGTAAATCATATTTAATCGGTCGTGTTACCTTGATTTGACTTCATTTTCATTAATCAAATATTATGTTTCTCGTTTGAGTCTGATTAGTTTCATTTCCACTATAATTTGATTCTCTATTCTTCTCTAGTGAAATACGAGTAGTTTATTGGTCCGTTGCACCTCGTTTTATTCCCTTGATGGTCAAAAAAGGTATCTGTGGATCGCTAGTTGTCATTTGGAATGATTCAATGGTTTTTTGAGTCAAGAGTGTCTGAAGTTGGTTGTGGAGTGTTTGAGACAAGTTTTGGGTGGGAGTCGATTGATTTTAATGGTCATTCGTGTGGTGTTGTGTTCAATTTTGGTTATAATTTTAACAATAGATGTTATGTTCCATGTGTGATCGATTAGTGTGATTCCAATGAAGATTATAGTCAGATTTGATTAGATTGGTTTGGGAGTGTGTTTATAAGGCTTGAGAATCAAAACTCTATATCATTTGACGTTGTTACGAGAAGCAAAAGCCATCCATACGAGAACTATTGTAGTTTAATGTTTTTGTATAACTACTTCCTTTCACATGTATTTAGTTAAGTTTATTTGAATACAATGATGCACCAATCTATAGTTGCACAATTATGATTAAAATACAAGTAAATCATATTTAATCGGTCGTGTTACCTTGATTTCACTTCATTTTCATTAATCAAATATTATGTTTCCTGTTTTGACGTCTGATTAGTTTCATTTCCACTGTAATTTGATTCTCTATTCTTCTCTAGTGAAATACGAGTAATTTATTGGTCCGTTGCACCTCGTTTTATTCCCTTGATGGTCGAAAAAGGAATCTGCGGATCTATAGTTGTCATTTGGAATGATTCAATGGATTTTTGAGGCAAGAGTGTCTGAAGTTGGTTGCGGAGTGTTTGATTTTGTTTTCAATTTAAACAATAGATGTTATGTTCCATGTGTGATCGATTAGTGTGATTCCAATGAAGGTTATAATTAGATTCGATTAGATTCATTCGGGAGTGTCTTTATAAGGCTTGAGAATCAAAACTCCGTCGCATTTTAGGTTGTTACGAGAAGCAAAAGCCATCCATACAAGAACTATTGTTGTTTAATGTATTTCTATAACTAGTTCCTTTCCCATGTATTTAGTTAAGCTTTTGTGAATACAATGATACACCAATCTATAGTTGCACAATATGATTAAAGGACAAGTAAATCATATTTAATCGGTCATGTTACCTTGATTTGACTTGATTTTTATTAATCAAATATTATGTTTCTCGTTTGACGTCTGATTAGTTTCATTTCCGCTATAATTTGATTCTCTATTCTTCTCTAGTTAAATACGAGAAGATTATTTGTCTGTTGCACCTCGTTTTATTCCCATGATGGTCAAAAAAGGAATCTGTGCATCGATAGTTTTCATTTGGATTGATTCAATGGATTTTTTAGGCAAGAGTGTTTGAAGTTGGTTGTGGAGTGTTTCGGATAAGATTTGGATAGGTGTCTATTGATTTTAATGGTCGTTCGTGTGGTGTCGTGTTCAATTTTGGTTATAATTTAAACAATAGATGTTAAGTTCCATGTGTGATCGATTAGTGTGATTCCAATGAAGATTATAATTAGGTTTGATTAGACTGGTTTGGGAGTGTGTTTATAAGCCTTGAGAATCAAAACTCCATAGCATTTGAGGTTGTTACGAGAAACAAAAGCCATCCATACGAGAACTATTGTTGTTTAATATTTTTGTATAACTCGTTCCTTTCCTATGTATTTAGTTAAGTTTCTGTGAATACAATGATGCACCAATCTAGAGTTGCACAATTATGATTAAAATACAAGTAAATCATATTTAATCAGGTCGTGTTACCTTGATTTGACTTCATTTTCTTTAATCAAATATTATGTTTCTCGTTTGACGTCTGATTAGTTTCATTTCTGTTGTATTATTATTCTCTATTCTTCTCTAGTGAAATACGAGTAGTTTATTGGTCTGTTGCACCTCGTTTTCTTCCCTTGATGTTCAAAAAAGGAATCTGTGGATCGATAGTTGTCATTTGGATTGAATCAATGGATTTTTGAGGCAAGAGTGTCTGAAGTTGGTTGTGGAGTGTTTGAGACAAGTTTTGGGTAGGAGTCAATTGATTTTAATGGTCATTCGTGTGGTGTCGTGTTCGATTTTGGTTTCAATTTAAACAATAGATGTTATGTTCCACGTGTGATCGATTAGTGTGATTCCAATAAAGGTTATAATCAGATTTGATTAGATTGGTTTGGGAGTGTCTTTATAAGGCTTGAGAATCAAAACTCCATAGCATTTTAGGTTGTTACGAGAAACAAAAGCCATCCATACGAGAACTATTGTTGTTTAATGTATTTGTATAACTAGTTCCTTTCCCATGTATTTAGTTAAGCTTATATGAATACAATGATGTACCAATCTGTAGTTGCACAATTATGATTAAAATATAATTAAATCATACTTAACCGGTCGTGTTACCTTGGTTTGATTTCATTATCATTAATCAAATATTATGTTTCTTGTTTGACGTTTGATTAGTTTCATTTCCATAGTAATTTGATTCTCTAGTCTCTAAGGAAATGTGAGTAGTTTATTGGTCCGTTGCACTCCGTTTCATTCACTTGATGGTTGAAAAAGGAATCTGTGGATCGATAGTTGTCGTTAGATTGATTCAATGGATTTTAGTGGCAAGAGTGTTCGAAGTTGGTTGAGTGTTTCGGATAAGTTTTGGATAGGAGTCTATTGATTTTAATGGTCATTCTTGTGGTGTGGTGTTCAATTTAGGTTACAATTTAAATAATAGATGTCTTGTTCCATGTGTGATTGATTAGTGTGATTCCAGTGAAGATTATAGTCAGATTTGATTAGATTGGTTCCGGAGTGTGTTTATAAGGCTTGAGAATCAAAACTCCATAGCATTTGAGGTTGTTACGAGAAGCAAAATCCATCCATACGAGAACTATTGTAGTTTATTATTCTTGTATAACTAGTTTCTTTCCCATGTATTTAGTTAAGATTCTATGAATACAATGATACATCAATCTATAGTTGCATAATTATGAATAAATACAAGTAAATCATATTTAATCGGTCGTGTTACCTTAATTTGACTTCATATTCATTAATCAAATACTATGTTTCTCGTTTGACGTTTGGTTAGTTTCATTTCCGCTATAATTTATTCTCTATTCTTCTCTAGTGAAATACGAGTAGATTATTGGTCCGTTACACCTCGTTTTATTCCATTGATGATCAAAAAAGGAATCTGTGGATTGATAGTTGTCATTTGGATTGATATAATGGATTTTTGAGGCAAGAGTGTGCGAAGTTGGTTGTGGAGTGTTTGAGACAAGTTTTGGGTAGGAGTCGATTGATTTTAATGGTCATTCGTGTGGTGTCGTGTTTGAATATGGTTTCAAATTAAACAATAGATGTTATGTTCAATGTGTGATCGATAAGTGTGTTTCCAATGAAGATTATAGTCAGATTTGATTAGATTGGTTCGGGAGTGTCTTTATAAGGCTTGAGAATCAAAATTTCATAGCATTTTAGGTTGGTACGAGAAACAAAAGCCATCCAGACGAGAACTATTGTTGTTTCATGTATTTCTATAACTAGTTCATTTCCCATGTATTTAGTTAAGCTTTTATGAATACAATGATGCACCAATCTATAGTTGCACAATTTTCATTAAAATACAAGTAAATCATATTCAATCGGTCATGTTACCTTGATTTGACTTCATTTTCATTAATCAAATATTATGTTTCTCGTTTGATGTTTGATTAGTTTCATTTCCACAGTAATTTGATTCTCTATTCTCTAGGGAAATAAAAGTAGTTTATTGGTTCGTTGCACTCCGTTTCATTCCCTTAATGGTTGAAAAAGGAATCTGTGGATCAATAGTTGTGATTTAGATTGTTTCAATGGATTTTTGAGGCAAGAGTGTTCGAAGTTGGTTGTGGAGTGTTTCGGATAAGTTTTCGATAGGAGTCTATTGATTTTAATGGTTCGTTCGTGTGGTGTCGTGTTCAATTTTGGTTATAATTTAAACAATAGATGTTAAGTTCCATGTGTAATCGATTAGTGTGATTTCAATGAAGATTATAGTCAGATTTGATTAGATTGGTTTAGGAGTGTGTTTATAAGGCTTGAGAATCAAAACTCCATAGCATTTTAGGTTGTTACGAGAAGCAAAAGCCATCCATACGAGAACTATTGTAGTTTAATGTTTTTGTATAACTAGTTCCTTTCCCATGTATTAAGTTAAGCTTCTGTGAATACAATGATGCACCAATCTATAGTGGCACAATTATGATTAAAATATAAGTAAATCTTATTTAATCGGTTGTGTTACCTTGATTTCACTTCATTTTTATTAATCAAATATTATGTTTCTCGTTTGACGTCTGATTAGTTTCATTTCTGCTGTAATTTGATTCTCTATTCTTCTCTAGTGAAATACGAGTAGATTATTGGTCCGTTGCACCTCGTTTTATTCCCTTGATGGTCGAAAAAGGAATCTGTGGATCGATAGTTGTCATTTGGATTGATTCAATGGATTTTTAAGGCAAGAGTGTGTGAAGTTGGTTTTGGCGTGTTTGCGACAAGTTTTAGGTAGGAGTCGATTGATTTTAATGGTCATTCGTGTGGTGTCGTATTCGATTTTGGTTTCAATTTAAACAATAGATGTTATGTTCCATGTGTGATCGATTAGTGTGATTCCAATGAAGGTTATAATCAAACTTGATTAGATTGGTTCGGGAGTGTCTTTATAAGGCTTGAGAATCAAAACTCCATAGCATTTTAGGTTGTTACGAGAAGTAAAAGCCATCCATACGAGAACTATTGTTGTTTAATGTATTTCTATAACTAGTTTCTTTCTTATGTATTTAGTTAAGCTTCTGTGAATACAATGATACACCAATCTGTAGTTTCACATTTATGATTAAAATACAAGTAAATCATATTTAATCGGTCGTGTTACCTTGATTTAACTTCATTTTTATTAAACAAATATTTTGTTTCTCGTTTGACGTCTGATAGTTTCATTTCCACTGTAATTTGATTCTCTATTCTTTCGTAGTGAAATACAAGTAGTTTATTGGTCCGTTGCACCTCGTTTTATTCCCTTGATGGTCGAAAAAGGAATCTGTGGATCGATAATTGTCATTTGGATTGATTCATTGGATTTTTGAGGCAAGAGTGTCTAAAGTTGGTTGTGTAGTGTTTGAGACAAGTTTTGGGTGGGTGTCGATTGATATTAATGGTCATTCGTGTGGTGTCGTGTTCAATTTTGGTTTCGATTTTAACAATAGATGTTATGTTCCATGTGTGATCGATTTGTGTGATTCCAATGAAGGATATAATCATATTTGATTAGATTGGTTCGGGAGTGTCTTTATAAGGCTTGAGAATCAAAACTCCATATCATTTTTGGTTGTTACAAGAAGCAAAATCCATCCATACGAGAACTGTTGTTGTTTAATATATTTCTATAACTAGTTCCATTCCCATGTATTTAGTTAAGCTTCTGTGAATACAATGATGCACCAATCTGTAGTTGCACAATTTTCATTAAAATACAAGTAAATCATATTTAATCGGTCGTGTTACCTTGATTTGACTTGATTTTCATTAATCAAATTTTATGTTTCTCAATTGACGTTTGATTAGTTTCATTTCCACTGTAATTTGATTCTCTATTGTTCTTTAGGGAAATACGAGTAGTTTATTGGTCCGTTTCACTTTGTTTCATTCCCTTGATGGTTGAAAAACGAATATGTGGATCGATAGTTGCCATTTAGATTGATTCAATGGATTTTTGTAGCAAGAGTGTTTGAAGTTGGTTGTGGAGTGTTTCAGATAAGTTTTGGATAGGAGTCTATTGATTTTAATGGTCATTCGTGTGGTGTCGTGTTCAATTAAGGTTACAATTTAAACAATAGATGTTATGTTCCATGTATGATCGATTAGTTTGATTCCAATGAAGATTATAGTCAGATTTGATTAGACTGGTTCGGGAGTGTGTTTATAAGTCTTGGGAATCAAAACTTCATAGCATTTTAGGTTGTTACGAGAAGCAAAAGCCATCCATACGAGAACTATTATAGTCTAATGTTCTTGTATAACTAGTTCCTTTCCCATGTATTTAGTTAAGTTTTTGTGAATACAATGATACACCAATCTATAGTTGCACGATTATGTTTAAAATAGAAGTAAATCATATTTAATTGGTCGGGTTACCTTGATTTGACTTCATTTTCATTATTAAAATATTATGTGTAACATCCCACATTGTTGGGGGAGAAAAACAAAGGCTTCTTTATAAGGGGCTTGAGACCTTCCCCACTGTGACGCGTTTTGCCTGGGCGATGGTGGTACGTCCCGGTCCAGTTGAAAACAAAACCGTGAGGCGATGGTTGTTCGTCCCGGCCAAAGCGGACAAAATCATGGTGCGTTTACGCTGGGCTGTTACATTATGTTTCCCGTTTGACGTCTGATTAGATTCATTTCTACTGTAATTTGATTCTCTATTCTGCTCTAATAAAATACGAGTAGTTTATTGGTCCGTTGCATCTCATTTTATTCCCTTGATGGTCGAAAAAGGAATCTGTGGATCGATAGTTGTCATTTGGATTGATTCAATGGATTTTGAGGCAAGAGTGTCTGAAGTTGGTTGTGGAGTGTTTGAGACAAGTTTTGGGTGGGAGTCGATTGATTTTAGTGGTCATTCGTGTAGTGTCGTGTTTGATTTTGGTTTCAATTTAAACAATAGATGTTTTGTTCCATGTGTGATCGATTAGAGTGATTCCAATGAAGATTAGAATCAGATTTGATTAGATTGTTTCGGGAGTGTCTTTATAAGGCTTGAGAATCAAAACTTCATAGCATTTTAGGTTGTTACGAGAACTATTGTTTTTTAATGTATTTCTATACCTTGTTCCTTTCCCATGTATTAAGTTAAGCTTCAGTGTATACAATGATGCACCAATCTAAAGTTGCACAATTATGATTAAAATACAAGTAAATCATATTTAATCGGTTGTGTTACCTTGATTTGACTTCATTTTCATTAATCAAATATTATATTTCTCGTTTGACATCTTATTAGTTTCATGTCCACTGTAATTAGATTCTCTAGTCTTCTCTAGTGAAATACGAGTAGTGTATTGGTTCGTTGCACCTCGTTTTATTCCCTTGGTGGTCGAAAAAGGAATCTGTGGATCGATAGTTGTCATTTGGAATGATTCAATGGATTTTTGAGGCAAGAGTGTCTGAAGTTGGTTGTGGAGTGTTTGAGACAAGTTATGGGTAGGAGTCGATTGATTTTAATGGTTATTCGTGTGGTGTCGTGTTCGATTTTGGTTTCAATTTAAACAATAGATGTTATGTTCTATGTGTGATCGATTAGTGTGATTCCAATGAAGGTTATAATCAGATTTTATTAGATTGGTTCGGGAGTGTGTTTATAAGGCTTGAGAATCAAAACTTCCTAGAATTTTAGGTTTTTACGAGAACCAAAAGCCATCCATACGAGAACTATTATTGTTTAATGTATTTCTATAACTTGTTCCTTTCCCATGTATTAAGTTAAGCTTCTGTGAATACAATGATGCACCAATCTATAGTTGCACAATTATGATTAAAATACAAATAAATCATATTTAATCGGTTGTGTTACCTTGATTTCACTTCATTTTCATTAATCAAATATTATGTTTCTCGTTTGACGTCTAGTTAGATTCATTTCCATTGTAATTTGATTCTCTATTCTTCTCTAGTGAAATAAGATTAGTTTATTGGTCCGTTGCACCTCGTTTTATTCCCTTGATGGTCGAAAAAGGAATCTGTAGATCGATAGTTGTCATTTGAATTGATTCAATGGATTTTTGTGGCAAGAGTATCTGAAGTTGGTTGTGGAGTGTTTTAGACCAGTTTTGGGTGGGAGTCGATTGATTTTAATGGTCATTCGTGTAGTGTCGTGTTTGATTTTGGTTTCAATTTAAACAATAGATGTTTTGTTACATGTGTGATCGATTAGTGTGATTCCAATGAAGATTAGAATCAGATTTGATTAGATTGTTTCGGGAGTGTCTTTATAAGGCTTGAGAATGAAAACTTCATAGCATTTTAGGTTGTTACGAGAAGCAAAAGCCATCCATACGAGAACTATTGTTGTTTAATGTATTTCTATACTTGTTCCTTTCCCATGTATTAAGTTAAGCTTCTGTGAATACAATGATGCAGCAATCTATAGTTGTCATTTAGATTGATTTAATGGATTTTTGTGGCAAGAGTGTTCGAAGTTGGTTGTGGAGTGTTTCGGATAAGTTTTGGATAGGAATCTATTGATTTTAATGGTTCTTCGTGTGGTGTCGTGTTCAATTTAGGTTACAATTTAAACAATAGATGTTATGTTCCAAGTGTGATCGATTAGTGTGATTAAAATGATGTTTATAATAAGATTTGATTAGATTGGTTCGGGAGTGTGTTTATAAGGCTTGAGAATCAAAATTCCATAGCATTTGAGGTTGTTACGAGAAGCAAAACCCATCCATACGAGAACTATTGTAGTTTAATGTTTTTGTATAACTAGTTCCTTTCCTATTTATTTAGTTATGTTTCTGTTAATACAATGATACACCAATCTATAGTTGCACAATTATGATTAAAATACAAGTAAATCATATTTAATCGGTCGTGTTACCTTGATTTGACTTCATTTTCATAAATTAAATATTATGTCTCTCGTTTGACGTCTGATTAGTTTCATTTCCGCTGTAGTTTGATTCTCTATTCTTCTCTGGTGAAATATGAGTAGTTTATTGGTCCGTTGCACTTCGTTTCATTCCCTTGATGGTTGAAAAAGGAATCTGTGGATCGATAGTTGTCATTTAGATTGATTCAATGGATTTTTGTGGCAAGAGTGTTCGAAATTGGTTGTAGAGTGTTTTGGATAAGTTTTGGATAGGAGTCCATTGATTTTAATTGTTATTCGTGTGGTGTCGTGTTCAATTTAGGTTACATTTTAAACAATAGATGTTATGTTCCAAGTGTGATCGATTAGTGTGATTCAAATGAAGTTTATAATCAGATTTGATTAGATTGGTTCGGGAGTGTGTTTATAAGGCTTGAGAATCAAAACTCCATAGCATTTGAGGTTGTTACGAGAAGAAAAAGCCATCCATACGAGAACTATTGTAGTTTAATGTTTTTGTATAACTAGTTCCTTTCCCATGTATTAAGTTAAGTTTCTATTAATACAATGATACACCAATCTATAGTTGCACAATTATGATTAAAATACAAGTAAATCATATTTAATCTGTCGTGTTACCTTGATTTGACTTCATTTTCATTAATCAAATATTATGTTTTTCGTTTGACGTCTGATTAGTTTCATTTCCGATGTAGTTTGATTCTCTATTCTTCCCTAGTGAAATACGAGTAGTTTATTGGTCCGTTGCACGTCGTTTTATTCCCTCGATGGTCAAAAAAGGAATTTGTGGATCGATAGTTGTCATTTGGATTGATTCAATGGATTTTTGAGGCAAGTGTGTCTGAAGTTATTTGTGGAGTGTTTGAGACAAGTTTTGGGTGGGTGTCGATTGATTTTAATGGTCATTCATGTAGTGTCGTGTTTGATTTTGGTTTCAATATAAACAATAGATGTTTTGTTCCATGTGTGATCGATTAGTGTGATTCCAATGAAGATTATAATCAGATTTGATTAGATAGACTTGATGCCTATCACTTTAGGTGGATTTGATGCAGTTGTGGGAATGGATTTGTTAGCAAAATATAAGGCAGTAATTGTATGTGGTGAGTGCTTGCTTAGGATACCTTTAACTGATGGAAGTACGCTAACAATCCACGGTGATAGAAACAACACACTATACCCCATGATTTCCCACTTGAATGCTACCAAGAGTCTCCGCAAGGGATGCTCAGCCTTCATAGTCTACGTAATGAAAGCAAGAAAGGAAAAGAGGATCAAAGATATACCGGTGGTGGCTGAATACTCGGAAGTTTTTCCCGAGGACCTACCGGGACTACCTCCGACTAGACAGGTCGAATTCCAAATCGACCTAGTGCCTGGTGCCGAACCAGTGGCTAAGGCGCCTTACCGACTCGCTCCACCCGAGATGAAGGAGCTAATGGTGCAAATCCAGGAACTACTGGATAAGGGATTTATTCGGCCGAGTGTTTCTCCATGGGGCGCACCAGTGTTATTCGTTAAGAAGAAGGAAGGGACACTGTGAATGTGTATCGACTACCGCGACCTTAACAAGCTTACAATCAAGAATCGCTATCCCTTCCCAAGAATCGATGACTTGTTCGACCAACTACAAGGAGCCAGCTACTTCTCCAAAATAGACTTAAGGTCGGGATATCACCAGCTAAGGGTGAGAGAGGAAGATGTACCCAAAACAGCTTTTCAAACAAGGTACGGGCACTATGAATACTTAGTCATGCCCTTCAGACTGACTAATGCACCCGCCGCATTCATGGATCTTATAAATCGAGTGTGTCGTCCATACCTAGACAAGTTTTTCATTGTGTTTATCGACGACATCCTTATAAAAATTTCCTCTAGGCGCATTAGAACTATTTAGGTGCATCAGAACTGTTTAGGCGCACGACAACTATTCGGGCGCCTGGCAGTTAGGCGCATTTCCACTGTTTAGGAGCATGACAACTTTTCAGGCGCCCAGAAAGTGGGTGCATGATCACTGTTAGGGGGTTTTTGGCCACACTTAGCATTTTAAAATGTTCGAACCCTTCTAGAAGCTTTTGACCAGTCTGCGCACCTCCAAATCAGCCAATGCATGGATTGTTGCCATGCATTCGGCCGTTCCACCCTCCAACCACACCACTCCTCGGTTCTCACTAACCCGAATCCACACTCCACCTTTCCCTTCATAAACCGAAGTCCCTACCTCCTCCACCCTTTTCACTCTCTCGAATTCTCTCTATACTCGGTCTCTCTCTCTCGGCAATCTCTTTCACCAAAAACCCAAGGACTTTTCCGAAGACTTCATCAAGCAGGAACTAGAGTAGCAAGCTTCAACTCTGGACTCTCGAACCAGCAGTTCCTACACTCTCTAAACCATCTTCAAACCCGAAACATCTTGTGTGTAAGTCTCTTGTACCCGAACAAACCATTATCGATGTTTTCTCTCCTTTCTCTTCTTTGAATCCTACCTTTCTTGTTCCAAGGCAGAATTCCGTGACTAGGTTGACTTCATTGTGTGACTTTTAGAACTACAAGAGGTACACATTCCTTCATACATGTTTACCTTGTAATATTGCCATGAATCTACCCGAAGACCTCTTTTCATGGGTTTTCAGGGCCATCCAACCATCTGCCATGATTCTAAACCTCATTCCACACTTAAAAACTTGTTTAAAACACCTTATAATCAACTTTTATAACCTGGAAATATCGAGTATTTATAATAAATTGGTTGTTTAAACCTGGAAATTCATGTTACACATGTGTAAATGATGACTTATGTGCCCAACCATGACCTTGTTACCTTAGGTCGCTATGCCCGTGGGTATGATCTGAAATTTTCAGAATTCTTTTGATGCTAAAAGGATATTATTGCAAGAAGGATGATTTGGTATGGTGTTATGGATTTTAGAAACATGTTTTAGGACCCGAATAGGTGATTGTAGTACTTTAACATGGCCTAATCCCTAACAAACTATTAGAAACTAAAATTTTCAAGCCCTAAAACTATTAAAACAGTGGCTAAAACCGGACTTGGTGAAATTTTGGGTTAACATGTTAATTCTATGAACTTACTTGGCTTAAACGGGTCTAACCGGGGGATTCTTGGATGAAATCTTAAGAAATAATGTAACAAGCCTAAAAATCTTTAAGGCCTTAATATTTCAGAAAGTTAAAGGACTATAAACTCATATTTTGAGGAAAGGACTTAAAGAAAATGAATAAAGTGTTGATTTCGGGTAAAGACGGGTTTTAACGGGTTAAATGTTGGAAACATGATTTTGTACAAAGGACCCCAAAACTCTTTGTATAATTGGTCTAAAAGTGATATAAGGACCCCTAGAAACTATTAAGGACCATAGTGTGTCAAGAAATGGAAAGAACCAACTTCGGGGTAAAAATTGTAATTTTGGAAACTTGAGGGACTAAAAGTGTAAATTCTGAAAAGTCAACCATATTCCAGTAAATTTATGACCAGAAACTATTTTTATACCTATCTTCATATAAGAACTTAAGAGAAACTAAAAACGGGTCATATTACGCCAAAAACCCAAACTTTCCTAAAAAGGAAACTTTTTGACACAAATTTCTAAGGGATGTGGTCATATGTACTTTTAAACACCAATTACCCTTGATTACACTCCCAATAGTCTAAGAATCTATACATATATATGTATCTTGCTCTTAGGGTGCTAGGACCTGAATCTATCTGTGATTGAAGAATCCTTTATATGCTCAATGTGAGTTTCTCGTGTCCCCTTTTTATTACTATTTTGGGGTGAAACATGCTCTGTTTGAACCAAACTTATTTGAAGTACTACTATGAGATACTATTATGAGATGGCATTATGAGATACTATTGTATGTTGTGGCTATGGTTAGAACCTGCATTTTTGTATCACAATCATTAATTCTTTTGTGAACCGCTTGATTATATGGGTAGATCTACTTGGGGAAACTCCCACGCACAGTGCCTTCCAATGAGAAGGGTACCACACTGAGATCCTACGGGGTCGTTGCGGCATGTAACAGGTTTTGTAAGATACTATGGTGTACCATTCGGCAGGTATGGTATGCTGCTATGAGGCTCAGTTTCCCTTAGGGATTACCAGCAACACAAGTTTAGAAGAGGCTAGTCGGGGCTGAGTGCAGGGTTGATTGTGATCCAACAACTGAGTTACTATGCTTTTAAACTATACTATGGGTTCAATGAGCCCTTTTGTTTTTAAACTTTAAGCACTTGAACTCACCAACTTTTTAGTTGACACAAATTTCTTTTTGAGCATGTTTCAGGAAATCCTCGTTGAGCTTGGACCTTATGAAAGACTCCAAAGATGTCTTAGCACCGTGACTACCTAAATGGCTTTACTAGGATTTTTAAATCATTTGAACATCTAGCTTTTAATATGTATGTTTTGGGATAGTATTGTATTGGATGCTTCTATTGTTAGGGTTTGATTGTGTTAACCCAGATAACATTGATGTAATGTAATGCCATTATGATTTCTCTCCTTGTGCTCTCTTGTGTGGTTCTATTTCTGCTGCCATGTATGTTGCTAGTCTGAGACGTCCCACCCTCTTCTGGGCCCGGGGTGTGACAGATTGGTATTAGAGCCACAGGTTGTAGAGAAATCGGGAATACCTTAGTAGGCTACAACCCTGATACCCTAGGACTGTCCTATTTTGGAATGTGTTGGGATGAATGGGTTGGGTAAATTGATGATTACACTTGATCAACGTAATCATGAATTTACCGGACGCGTGAATTCCGGCACGATCCCCTATTTGGGGTTAAAGATCTTTTCTTTGCATAGAAAATGCTCTGTGTGAGTCTAAATCTTGTCTTGTCTATGAGGTAACCTGTGTTTTTATGAGATACTACTACCTTCGTTACTGCTGTAACTATTATTATGAGATACTATTGTCACTATTGCCATGAGCTATGAGTAACCAAATTACTCATGATGATTTTACAGAAACTCGAGGACTATGGCCAACAACGGTAAAGCACCCGCACTCCCCGTGGATGAGACCGCCCCTGTAGGACGGCTGAGAAGGGCGACTTCTCCCTCACAATACGAGGAATACATTAGGCGGTGCCTTCACCCCGGATGGATATCTGTTACATCCGATGATACCGATCCATCTGAAGATTCATCCCTGACATCTTAGTCAAGGAACCGGACCCACTCCAACTCACCCCATGTACCAGCACCGGCGCACTCGCCCATCCCACCTATTGGGAATAGGGGTGCGCGAGTCATCACTCGAACACGGAAGAGCACCCGACCTGGAGCTTCTGTCTCGTTTAGGATGCCGCCTCCTCAACCTCCACCGGCGACTGCTCCTGCACCGGTGCCCCCAATGATGGGACCACCTAGACGCCTACCTCAGGATGACTTTTGGATGCCTCCGAGGCGCAGCATGTACGATGGACCAACCATTCTAGCGGGAGACCACTACTCGTAGTCCAGCCGTCATGCTAGTGACTTTGGCCCGTCTCACCCCACGTTCAGCGATATATTAAGGACCATCAATCGTCACGAGTTGACGATTCAGCACGCCATACATACCTCGCAGTCCACCCAATTTCAGGCACTAATGGTGTCCCATGGTGTCCAGCGCTTGGAGCAAGAACAAAAGAAGAAGGGTTCAGCCTGGTTCGGGTGGTTAAAGAAGAAATGGCAGTAGTGACTGGATGAAACTTGATTATTGAATGATGCTATCTTTATGAGAAACTATTTATCTCTGATACTATTTTTGGGGGTGATGGCACCTTCCAGCTTGTATTGCTACGAAACTATCGACCCTATTTGATGTTTGTTTTACTATCTATGATTGAACTTCTCTTATGATACTATCTTATCTATTGTTGGTTGCCTGTTTGGGTTATGTATTAGTTTATTCTAGGAATCTATCTTGATTGCCTTTTTAAATTGCTAATTGGTTCCATATATATGTGAGGCTATGTATGACTTATTGTGTGTTATGAGAGTCTTTGTGTGTTGTGGGATGACCTTAGGGAGTCAATTGGTGTGTGGGATACCCGAAATAAATTATGAGACACTAAATGAGTTTAACTATGGTTGAGACCAGAATGCCGCTTAGAAGGGAGACACGCGGTGGAATTAGCTGATGGTAAAATAATAGAAACCAATAAAATTATCAAAGATTGCAAGATAAAACTAGAGGGTATTCCGTTTAAGATAGACTTGATGCCTATCCCTTTAGGGGGATTTGACGCAGTTGTGGGAATGGATTCGTTAGCAAAATATAAGGCTGTAATTGTATGTGGTGAGTGCTTTCTTAGGATACCTTTAACTGATGGAAGTACGCTAACAATCCATGGTGACAGAAACAACACACTATACCCCGTGATTTCCCACTTGAAGGCTACCAAGAGTCTCCGCAAGGGATGCTTAGCCTTCATAGTCTACGTTATGAAAGTAAGAAAGGAAAAGAAGATCAAAGATATACCGGTGGTGGCTGAATACCCAGAAGTTTTTCCCGTGGACCTACCGGGACTACCTTAGACTAGACAGGTCGAATTCCAAATCGACCTAGTGCCTGGTGCCGCACCAGTGGCTAAGGCGCCTTACCGACTCACTCCACCCTAGATGAAGGAGCTAATGGTGCAAATCTAGGAACTACTGGATAAGGGATTTATTAGACCGAGTGTTTCTCCATGGGGTGCACCAGTGTTATTCGTTAAGAAGAAGGACGGGACACTGCGAATGTGTATCGACTACCGCAACCTTAACAAGCTTACAATCAAGAATCACTATCCCCTCCCAAGAATCGATGACTTGTTCGACCAACTACAAGGAGCCAGCTACTTCTCCAAAATAGACTTAAGGTCGGGATATCACCAGCTAAGGGTGAGAGAGGAAGATGTACCCAAAATAGCTTTTCGAACAAGGTACAGGCACTATGAATACTTAGTCATGCCCTTCGGACTGACTAATGCACCCGCCACATTCATGGATCTTATGAATCGAGTGTGTCGTCCATACCTAGACAAGTTTGTCATTGTGTTTATCGATGACATCCTGATCTACTCCTATAGCCGTGAAGAACATGTGAAGCACCTCAGACTGATTCTTGAATTGCTCAAGAATGAACAGCTTTATGCAAAATTCTCTAAATGTGAGTTTTGGATGCGCGAAATCCAATTTTTAGGGCATGTGGTGAACGAAGAAGGAATTCAAGTAGACCCATCAAAGATTGAAGCCATTAGAAAGTGGAAAATTCCTAAAACTCCTACTGAGATAAGGCAATTTCTTGGTTTAGCTGGATACTACCGAAGGTTTATTAAGGATTTCTCACAGATTGCGCAACCATTGACCGCTCTAACCAAGAAAAACACGACCTTCACATGGGGAACGGAGCAGAATGAAGCATACGAGTTACTCAAGGAGAAACTGTGTATTGCATCAATCCTCGCCCTACCTGAAGGCGTTGATGATTTTGTAGTTTATTGCGACGCCTCGCGTCAAGGACTTGGATGTGTGTTGATGCAGCGAGATAAAGTGATTGCTTACGCGTCCAGATTGTTGAATGAGCATGAGAGAAACTATACTACCCATGATCTGGAACTGGTGCCATGGTGTTTGCCCTCAAGATATGGAGACACTACCTTTACGGAACCAAATGCGTCATCTACACTAACCATAAAAGTCTGCAACACATCCTTGAACAAAAGATGCTAAATATGCGCCAGCGAAGGTGGGTAGAACTGCTGAGTGATTATGAATGCGAAATTCGCTACCACCCAGGAAAGGCCAATGTGGTGGCTGATACCCTAAGCAGAAAGGAAAGGGAGAAACCCATTCGTGTCCGTGCTCTAAGAATGAGCGTGTACACCAGCCTTATCGCAAGGTTGATAGAAGCACAAAAGGAAGCCTTGAGCAAGGGTAAACTAGCGGAAGAAATGCTATCAGGAATGGAAAAACGTTCGGAATTGTGTAATGACGGGTTGTATAAGCACGAGAGAAGAACCTGGATACCGAAACATAGGGGGATTAGAGAGATAGTCCTGGATGAAGCACACAAATCAAGATACTCAGTTCATCAGGGAAATGACAAAATGTATCAGGATTTAAGGGCTCTTTTCTGGTGGCTCGAACTAAAGAAATCCATTGCCACTTATGTGGGGAAATGTCTGACGTGTGCAATGGTAAAAGCTGAAAACCAAAAACCATCAGGAACCTTACAACAACCTGAAATCCCCGAATGGAATTAGGATAACATTACGATGGATTTTGTTACAAAGTTGCCAAGAACCTCTCAAGGGCATGATGCAATCTGGGTGACAGTGGATAGGCTTACCAAATCAGCTCACTTCCAACCTATTTAAGAAGATTACAACTTACCGAAGCTAGCGCGACTATACATCGATGAAATAGTAACAAGACATGGAGTGCCACTATCGATTATCTCAAACCATGATAGTCGCTTCACTTCACGATTCTGGAAGTCTCTCCAACAGGCTTTGGGGACACGTCTTGACTTAAGCATTGCATACCACCCTCAAACTGATGGACAAGGTGAAAGAACCATTCAAACCCAGGAAGACATGCTAAGAGCTTGCTCGATCGACTTCAGCGGAAGTTGGGATAACCACCTTCTTCTCGTGGAATTCTCCTACAATAATAGTTACCACTCAAGTATTAACGCAGCCCCGTATGAAGCTTTATATGGTAGAAAATGCCGATCACCGTTAAGCTGGAATGAGATTGGTGATAGCCAAATAATGGGACCCGATATCGTAATGGAAACCATCGATAAGGTATTCAAGATTAAGGAACGATTGAGAGCAGCCTGAGATCTTCAAAAGAAGTACGCCGATAGAAGGCGAAAGCCCCTAGAATTTCAAGTGGGCGATAGAGTGATGCTAAAAGTGGTGCCCTGTATTTTAGCTACGCCTAGGCGGTATCCTAAATGAAACAGAAGCTCCAGGTCGAGTACTCTTGTGCGGCCAGGTGATGACTTGCGCACCCGTGTTCCCGATAGGCGGGATAGGCAAATGTGTAGGTGCAGTGACATGAGGTGAGTGGGAGCATGTCCGACTCCTCTCCTGGGATGTCGGGGAAGACTCCTCCGATGTTTCCGTGTCGTCGGATGTCACCGATATCCATCCTGGATGGCTGCATCTCCTCAGGTACTCCTCATACTACGATGGGGATGTTGCCCTCCTAAGTCTTCCTACTGGGCGGTCTCATCAATAGGGAATGCAAGCGCTTTACCTTTGTTTGCCATGATTCTCGAGTTCCTGTAAAATCATCATGAGTAATTTTGTTTCTCATAGCTCATGATAGCAGTAATGATAGTATCTCATAATAATGGTTACAGCAGTAATGATGGTAGTAGTTTCTATAATCGGTAATAGCACAAGTTACAACAGGCACAAAGATAAAGTTTAGACCACACAAAAACATTTTCTATCAGGGAGAAATATTTTATCACCAATTAGGGGATCGTGCCAGAATTCACGCGTCCGATAAATTCATGATTACGTTGATCAAGTGTAATCATCAATTTACCCGACCCACTCATCCCAACACATTCCAAACCAAGGACAGTCCTAGGGCATCAGGGTTGTAGCCTAGGGTCTACTAAGGCATTCCCGACTTCTCTACAACCTGTGGCTCTGATACCAATCTGTCACACCCCGGCCCAAGGAGGGTGGGACGTCGCAGACTAGCAAAATACATGGCAGCGGAAACTAACCACTCAAGAGCACACAAGGAGAGATATCACATGGCATTACATTAAAACAACATATTCGGGCTATGAATGTCTTGCCCAAACATCAAATCCATACCCATTGTAAATTATCCAAATTTATTACACAACAAAACCAAATGTCAACTAAAGTTTTTAAAATCGAGTAATGCCATTGGTAGTCACGGTACTAAGCCATCCGTAAATTTTCCATTAAAATCCAAGCTTCATCAAGGGTTACATGAAACATGATCAAAAAGATTTGTGTCAACTAAAAAAAAGTTGGTGAGTTCAGTGCTTAAGGTTTCAAGAACAAAATGGCTCTTTAGAATCCATAAGTAAAATTTAAAATCATAAGTATCACTGTTGTGGGGTCACAATCAACCCTGCACTCAGCCCCGGCTAGCCTCTTCTAAACTTGTGTTGTACCGGTTATCCCATAGGGGAAACTGAGCCTCACAGAGGGTACCATACCTGCTGATTGGTACACCATAGTATCTTATAAAACCTGTTACATGACACAAACGACCCCGCAGGATCTCAGTAGTGTACCCTTCCTATTATGTCGGAAGGCACTGTGCGTGGGGGATTCCCCAAGTAGATCTACCCATATAAAACAAGCGGTTCACTCAAGAATTAATGATTGTGATACAAGTAGGTGCAGGTTCTAACATTAGCCACAACATATAATAGCATCGCATAGTAGTACTCAAATAAGTTTACTTCAAACAGAGCATGTTTCATCCCAAAATAATAGTAAAAGGGGAACACTAAAACTCACCTTATGCAAGTCAAAGATTCTTCAGACACAGAAAAGATTCAAGCCCTAGAACCCTATGATCAAGATACAAGTAGTAAGCAAATGCTCTAAGGCTATTGGAAGTGTATCTAATATTATTTTATGGTCGTATGTTCACGTGGCTTCGCTTCTTAAAAGTTTGTGTCAAAAAGTTTCCTTTTTAGGAAAGTTAGGGTTTTTGATATGGATGACAAGTTATATCACACTTGTAAGTTTGTTTATGTTATAATAAGTTTAACAAAAGTTTTCTAGTCATAAGATTACTAAAATTTAGTTTTATTCACGAAATTTACACTTTGGTCCCTCAAGTTTCAAAATTTAAAATTTTGACCCAAAAGTTTGCTTTCTTTCAACCTCCCACCAAAATATCATATTTGGGTCTTCTAACTTACTGAAATAACATGAATTTATAGGTCTTAAACTTGTTACACCATTTTTAGAAATTTATCCAAAAATCTCTCGGTTTAGGCTCATATTTGTTAAATAAATTCATAAAATCACGTATTAACCCAAAAATTCGCCAAATTCGGTTTTTAACACTAAAATACTTATTTTAGGGCCTGGAATTTATAGGACTTGAAATATTTTAAGTTTGACCATTTTTAAGAATTTTACCACCTTTTCGGGTCACTAAATAGGGTCTTTGAGTCCATTATACCATACCAATCTACCCATTTCTATAGTATTATAAGTTTAACATCATCAAACTACTGGAAAACAAGTTAACCTCATGGATTTTACAATATTAATTGACATATTTATGATTAAGGTGTTTCTATACCATTTACCTATGTGTAACCATAAAAGTTCAAGTTTTAAACATCCTTAAAACTTTCTGTAGCATTAAGTCCAGATTATTATAATGTTCATAGGATAGTTTAAACAGATTTTTAGGTATCAATATGGAGGCTAGATTCGGAACAGTGAGTGGAATGGTCCTGAAAACCCATGAAAGAGGGGTTTTCGGGTAGATTCACGGCGATAACACTAGGTAAATGAGTATGATGAAGTGTGTACCTTTCGAGATGCTGTAAGTCACACTTATGTAATGACTGGGTCATGGGTTTTCTGCCCTTGGAACAAGGAAATAAGATTCAAAGGAGAGAAAAGTAGAGAGAAACAACAATGAAAGTTTTGTTTGGGTACAAGAAAGCTTACCCACAAGTCAACCCATGTTTAGATTGATTCAAGAGGTGCTAGAATGGTTGTTTCGAGAGTTTGAGGCATGGAGTCCTTGTTCCCTGCTTGGTTGTAGCTTGAGGAGTTCTCGGTTCCTAGTTGTGATGATTTGCCGAGAGAGAGAGAGGGACTTCGAGAGGTTGTGAAAGAGTGAAATGAAGTGGTGCATGCCATTTGAAAGAAGAGGTGGAGTGTGGGTTTGGGTTAGTGAGAACCGAGGTGTAGAGGGGTTGGCTGGAGGGGTGGCGGAATGCATGGTAACAGCCCATGCATTGGTCAGTTTGGAGGTGCGCAGACCAGGTCAAATGCTTTTAGAAGGGTTCAGACATTTTAAAATGCTATGTGGCAAAAACGCCCAAACAGTGCTCATGCGCCCACTTTCAGGGCGCTTAAACAGTTGTCATGCGCCTAAACAACGGTGATGCGCCTAACTGCCAAATGCGCCTGAACAGTTGTAATGCGCCTAAACAGTTCTGATGCGCCTAGAGGAAATTTTCAAAAGGAAGACTTGGATTTAAATTTTGTGTACAATTATCAAGGGATAAAGTCGATTAAGTGAATTTTCTAGCCTCGGGAACTAGTTCTAGGCTTAAACATGAATTATAGAAATCAATTGATCACAAAGAAAAGGAGATACATTTATGAAATGAAATGATGTAAACAATACAATGTTAAATCACATTTAGGTTCTGAGAGTTGGACCTAGGAATCGGTTGTTACATTCACCCACCGTTTGGGAAATTTAGTCCCGAAATTTTAGCTTCAATTAGATTCTGAACGTGTGGGCATAAAGAGGTGTGGATACTCTTTCCTCATCACATCTTCTCATTCCCATATGAATTCGGGTCCTCGCCTAGAGTTCCATCTCACTTTTACTTTGGGTATATGACTTCGTCTAAGTTTCTGGACCAGTCGGTCAGTAATCTCTATGGGCTCTTCCACGAATTTCAATTCGTTAGTGATTTTGGCATCCTTCAATGGCAATTCCAAGGCCTTGTCTACAAGGCACTTCTTTAAGTTGGACACATGGAAGGTGTCATATACATAGCTCAACTCTTAGGGTAGTCTTAACTGGTATGCTACTGGGCCAATTCTTGACAAAATTTCAAATGGTATAATGTATCTTGGGCTTAGCTTGCCTTTCTTGCCAAATCTGACTGCACCCCTCCATGGTGCTACTTTTAGCATCACTTTATCACCCACTTGAAATTCCAAGGGCTTTCGTCATCTATCGGCGTATTTTTTTTACGGTCCCTGGCTGCTCTCAGCCGTTCCTTAATCTTGCCCAGATTGCATCACGCCCTCGAGAGGTTCTTGGCAACTTTGTAACAAAATTCATCGTAATGTTATCCTATTTCAATTCGGGGTTTTCGGGTTGTAGTAAGGTTCCTGATGGTTTTTCGTTTTCAGCTTTTACCATTGCACACGTCAGACATTTCCCCACCTTGATTTGACTTCATTGTCATTAATCAAATATTATGTTTCTCGTTTGATGTCAGATTAGTTTCATTTCCACTGTAATTTGATTCTCTATTGTTCTCTTGGGAAATACGAGTAGTTTATTTGTCCGTTGCACTTCGTTTCATTCCCTTGATGGTTGAAAAAGGAATCTGTGGATCGATAGTTGTCATTTAGATTGATTCAATGGATTTTTGAGGCAAGAGTGTTCGAAGTTGGTTGTGGAGTGTTTCGGATAAGTTTTGGATATGAGTCAATTGATTTTAGTGGTCATTCGTGGGGTGTCGTGTTCAATTTTGGTTATAATTTTAACAATAGATGTTATGTTCCATGTGTGATTAATTAGTGTGATTCCAATGAAGATTATAGTCAGATTTGATTAGATTGGTTTGGGAGTGTGTTTATAAGGCTTGAGAATCAAAATTCCATAGCATTTAAGGTTGTTACCAGAAGCAAAAGCCATCTATTCGAGAACTATTGTAGTTTAATATTTTTGTATAACTAGTTCCTTTCCTATGTATTTAGTTAAGTTTATGTGAATACAATGATACACGAATCTATAGTTGCACAATTATGATTAAAATACAAGTAAATCATATTTAATCGGTCGTGTTACTTTGATTTGACTTCATTTTCATTAATCAAATATTATGTTTCTCGTTTGATGTCTGATAGTTTCATTTCCACTGTAATTTGATTCTCTATTCTTCCGTAGTGAAATACAAGTAATTTATTGGTCCGTTGCACCTCGTTTTATTCCCTTGATGGTCGAAAAAGGAATCTGTGGATCGATAGTTGTCATTTGGAATGATTCAATGGATTTTTGAGACAAGCATGTCTGAAGTTGGTTGTGGAGTGTTTGAGACAAGTTTTGGGTGGGAGTCGATTGATATTAATGGTCATTCGTGTGGTGTCGTGTTCAATTTTGGTTTCGATTTTAAAATAGATGTTATGTTCCATGTGTGATCGATTTGTGTGATTCCAATGAAGGTTATAATCAGATTTGATTAGATTGGTTCGGGAGTGTCTTAATAAGGCTTGAGAATCAAAACTCCATAGCATTTTGGTTGTTATAAGAAGCAAAAGCCATCCATACGAGAATAATTGTTGTTTAATATATTTCTATAACTAGTTCCTTTCCCATGTATTTAGTTAAGCTTCTGTGAATACAATGATGCACCAATCTGTAGTTGCACAATATGTTTAAAATAAAAGTAAATCATATTTAATCGGTCGTGTTACCTTGATTTGACTTCATTTTCATTAATCAAATATTATGTTTCTCGTTTGACGTCTGATTAGTTTCATTTCCACGATAATTTGATTCCCTATTGTTCTCTAGGAAAATATGAGTAGTTTTTGGTCCGTTGCACTTCGTTTCATTCCCTTGATGGTTGAAAAGGGAATATGTGGATTGATAGTTGTCATTTAGATTGATTCAATGGATTTTTGAGGCAAGAGTGTTCAAAGTTGGTTGTGGAGCGTTTCGGATAGGTTTTGCATATAAGTCTATTGATTTTAATGGTCATTCGTGTGGTGTCGTATTCAATTTTGGTTATAATTTTAACAATAGATGTTATGTTCCATGTGTGATCGATTAGTGTGATTCCAATGAAGATTATAGTCAGATTTGATTAAATTGGTTCGGGAGTGTGTTTATAAGGCTTGAGATTCAAAACTCCATAGCATTTGAGGTTGTTACGAGAAGCAAAAGCCATCCATACGAGAACTATTGTTGTTTAATGATTTTTTATAACTAGTTCCTTTCCTATGTATTTAGTTAAGTTTCAATGAATGCAACGATGCACCTATCTATAGTTGCACAATTATGATTAAAATACAAGTAAATCATATTTAATCGGTCGGGTTACCTTGATTTCACTTCATTTTCATTAATCAAATATTATGTTTCTCGTTTGATGTTTGATTAGATTAATTTCCACTGTGATTTGATTCTCTATTCTTCTCTAGTGAAATACGAGTAGTTTATTGGTCCGTTGCACCTCGTTTTATTCCCTTGATGGTCGAAAAAGGAATCTGAGGATCGATTGTTGTCATTTGGATTGATTCAATGGATTTTGAGGCAAGAGTGTCTGAAGTTGGTTGTGGAGTGTTTGAGACAAGTTTTGGGTGGGAGTCGATTGATTTTAGTGGTCATTCGTGTGGTGTCGTGTTTGATTTTGGTTTCAATTTAAACAATAGATGTTATGTTCCATATGTGATCGATTAGTGTGATTCCAATGAAGGTTATAATCAGATTTGATTAGATTGGTTTGGGAGTGTCTTTATAAGGCTTGAGAATCAAAACTCCATAGCATTTTAGGTAGTTACAAGTAGTAAAAGCCATCCATACGAGAACTATTGTTGTTTAATGTATTTCTATACCTAGTTCCTTTCCCATGTATTTAGATAAGATTCTGTGAATACCATGACGCACCAATCTGTAGTTGCACAATATGATTAAAATACAAGTAAATCATATATAATCGTTCATGTTACCTTGAGTTGACTTCATTTTCATTAATCAAATATTATGTTTCTCGTTTGACGTTTGATTAGTTTCATTTCCACTGTAATTTGATTCTCTATTCTACCCTAGTGAAATACGAGTAGTTTATTGGTCCGTTGCACCTCGTTTTATTCCCTTGATGGTCGAAAAAGGAATCTGAGGATCGATTGTTGTCATTTGGATTGATTCAATGGATTTTGAGGCAAGAGTGTCTGAAGTTGGTTGTGGAGTGTTTGAGACAAGTTTTGGGTGGGAGTCGATTGATTTTAATGGTCATTCGTGTGGTGTCGTGTTTGATTTTGGTTTCAATTTAAACAATAGATGTTATGTTCCATCTGTGATCGATTAGTGTGATTCCAATGAAGGTTATAATCAGATTTGATTAGATTGGTTTGGGAGTGTCTTTATAAGGCTTGAGAATCAAAACTCCATAGCATTTTAGGTAGTTACAAGTAGTAAAAGCCATCCATACGAGAACTATTGTTGTTTAATGTATTTCTATACCTAGTTCCTTTCCCATGTATTTAGATAAGATTCTGTGAATACCATGATGCACCAATCTGTAGTTGCACAATATGATTAAAATACAAGTAAATCATATATAATCGTTCATGTTACCTTGATTTAACTTCATTTTCATTAATGAAATATTATGTTTCTCGTTTGACGTCTGATTAGTTTCATTTCCACTGTAATTTGATTCTCTATTCTACCCTAGTGAAATACGAGTAGTTTATTGGTCCGTTGCACCTCGTTTTATTCCCTTGATGGAAGGAATCTGTGGATTGACAGTTGTCATTTGGATTGATTCAATGGATTTTTAAGGCAAGAGTGTCTGAAGTTGGTTGTGGAGTGTTTGAGACAAGTTTTGGATAGGAGTCGATTGATTTTAATGGTCGTTCGTGTGGTGTCGTGTTCAATTTTGGTTATAATTTTAACAATAGATGTTATGTTCCATGTGTGATCGATTAGTGTGATTCCAATGAAGATTATAGTCAGATTTGATTAGATTGGTTTGGGAGTGTGTTTATAAGGCTTGAGAATCAAAACTCTATAGCATTTGAGGTTGTTACGAGAAGCAAAAGCCATCCATTATTGTAGTTTAATGTTTTTGTATAACTAGTTCCTTTCACATGTATTTAGTTAAGTTTCTGTGAATACAATGATGCACCAATCTATAGTTGCACAGTTATGATTAAAATACAAGCAAATCATATTTAATCGGTCGTGTTACCTTGATTTCACATCATTTTCATTAATCAAATATTATGTTTCTTATTTGACGTCTGATTAGTTACATTTCCACTGTAATTTGATTCTCTATTCTTCTCTAGTGAAATACGAGTAGTTTATTGGTCCGTTGCACCTCGTTTTATTCCCTTGATGGTCGATAAAGGAATCTATAGATTAATAGTTGTCATTTGGAATGATTCAATGGATTTTTGAGGCAAGAGTGTCTGAAGTTGGTTGTGGAGTGTTTGAGACGTGTTTTGGGTAGGAGTCGATTGATTTTAATGGTCATTCCTGTGGTGTCGTGTTTGATTTTGGTTTCAATTTAAACAATAGATGTTATGTTCCATGTGTGATCGATTAGTGTGATTCCATTGAAGGTTATAATTAGATTCGATTAGATTGGTTCGAGAGTGTCTTTATAAGGCTTGAGAATCAAAACTTCATAGCATTTTAGGTTGTTACTAGAAGTAAAAGCCATCCATACGAGAACTAATGTTGTTTAATGTATTTCTATAACTAGTTCCTTTCCCATGTATTTAGTTAAGCTTTTGTGAATACAATGATACACCAATCTATAGTTACAGAATTATGATTAAAATACAAGTAAATCATATTTAATCGGTCGAGTTACCTTGATTTGACTTCATTTTCATTAATCAAATATTATGTTTCTCGTTTGACGTCTGATTAGTTTCATTTCCGCTATAATTTGATTCTCTATTCTTCTCTAGTGAAATACGAGTAGATTATTTGTCCGTTGCACCTCGTTTTATTCCCTTGATGGTCGAAAAAGGAATCTGTGGATCGATAGTTGTCATTTGGGTTGATTTAATGGATTTTTGAGGCAAGAGTGTTTGAAGTTGGTTGTGGAGTGTTTCGGATAACTTTTGGATAGGAGTCTTTTGATTTTAATGGTCGTTCGTGTGGTGTCGTGTTCAATTTTGGTTATAATTTAAACAATAGATGTTAAGTTCCATGTGTGATCGATTAGTGTGATTCCAATAAAGATTATATTCAGATTTGATTAGACTGGTTTGGGAGTTTGTTTATAAGGTTTGAGAATCAAAACTCCATAGCATTTTAGGTTGTTACGAGAAGCAAAAGCCATCCATACGAGAACTATTGTAGTTTAATGTTTTTGTATAACTAGTTCCTTTCCCATGTATTAAGTTAAGCTTCTATGAATACAATGATGCACCAATCTATAGTTCCACAATTATGATTAAAATACAAGTAAATCATATTTAATCGGTCGCGTTACCTTGATTTGACTTCATTTTCATTAATCAAATATTATGTTTCTTGTTTGACATCTAATTAGTTTCATTTCTGCTGTAATTTGATTCTCTATTCTTCTCTAGTGAAATACGAGTAGTTTATTGGTCTGTTGCACCTCGTTTTCTTCCCTGAATGGTCAAAAAAGGAATCTGTGGATCAATAGTTGTTGTTTGGATTGATTCAATGGATTTTGAGGCAAGTGTGTCTGAAGTTGGTTATGGAGTGTTTGAGATATGTTTTGGGTGGGAGTCGATTGATTTTAATGGTCATTCGTGTAGTGTCGTGTTTGATTTTGGCTTCAATTTAAACAATAGATGTTTTGTTCCATGTGTGATTGATTAGTGTGATTCCAATGAAGATTAAAATCAGATTTGATTTGATTGTTTTGGGAGTGTCTTTATAAGGCTTGAGATTCAAAACTTCATAGCATTTTAGGTTGTTACGAGAAGCAAAAGCCATCTATACGAGAACTATTGTTGTTTAATGTATTTCTATAACTTGTTCCTTTCCCATGTATTAAGTTAAGCTTCTGTGAATACAAAGATGCACCAATCTATAGTTGCACAATTATGATTAAAATACAAGTAAATCATATTTAAACGGTCGGGTTACCTTTATTTGACGTCATTTTCATTAATAAAATATTTTGTTTCTCGTTTAATGTCTGATTAGTTTCATTTCTGCTGTAATTTGATTCTCTATTGTTCTCTAGGGAAATACGAGTAGTTTATTGGTCTGTTGCACTTCGTTTTATTCCCTTGATGGTTGAAAAAGGAATTTGTGGATCGATAGTTGTCATTTAGATTGATTCAATGGATATTTAAGGTAAGAGTGTTCTAAGTTGGTTGTGGAGTGTTTCAGATAAGTTTTGGATATGAGTCTATTGATTTTAATGGTTATTCGTGTGGTGTCATGTTCAATTTAGGTTACAATTTAAACAATAGAAGTTATGTTCCAAGTGTGATCGATTAGTGTGATTCAAATGAAGTTTATAATCAGATTTGATTAGATTGGTTCGGGAGTGTGTTTATAAGGCTTGAGAATCAAAACTCCATAGCATTTGAGGTTGTTACGAGAAGCAAAAGCCATCCATACGAGAACTATTGTAGTTTAATGTTTTTGAATAACTAGTTTTTTTCCCATGTATTTAGTTAAGTTTCTGTTAATACAAAGATACATCAATCTATAGTTGCACAATTATGATTAAAATACATGTAAATCATATTTATTCGGTCGTGTTACCTTGATTTGACTTCATTTTCATTAATTAAATATTATGTGTCTCGTTTGACTTATGATTAGTTTCATTTCCACTGTAGTTTGATTATCTATTCTTCCCTAGTGAAATAGGAGTAGTTTAGTGGTCCGTTGCACCTCGTTTTATTCCCTCGATTGTCGAAAAAGGAATCTGTGGATCGATAGTTGTCATTTGGATTGATTTAATGTATTTTTGAGGAAAGAATGTCTGAAGTTATTTGTGGAGTGTTTGAGACAAGTTTTGGGTGGGAGTCGATTGATTTTAATGGTCATTCGTGTAGTGTCGTGTTTGATTTTGGTTTCAATTTAATCAATAGATGTTTTGTTCCATGTGTGATCGATTAGTGTGATTCCAAAGAAGATTATAATCAGATTTGATTAGATTGTTTCGGGAGTGTCTTTATAAGGCTGGAGAATCAAAACTTCATAGCATTTTAGGTTGTTACGAGAAGCAAAAGCCATCCATACGAGAACTATTATTGTTTAATGTATTTCTATATCTTGTTCCTTTCCCGTGTATTAAGTTAAGCTTCTGTGAATACAATGATGCACCAATCTATAGTTGCACAATTATGATTAAAATACAAGTAAATCATATTTAATCGGTCGTGTTACCATGATTTGACTTTATTTTCATTAATCAAATATTATATTTATCGTTTGACGTCTGATTAGTTTCATTTCCACTGTAATTTGATTCTTCTCTAGTGAAATACGAGTAGTTTATTGGTCCGTTGCACCTTGTTTAATTCCCTTGATGGTAGAAAAAGGAATCTGTGGATCGATAGTTGTCATTTGGAATGATTCATTGGATTTTTGAGGCAGGAGTGTCTGAAGTTGGTGGTGGAGTGTTTGAGACAAGTTTTGGGTAGGAGTCGATTGATTTTAATGGTCATTCATGTGGTGTCGTGTTCGATTTTGGTTTCAATTTAAACAATAGATGTTATGTTCCATGTGTGATCGATTAGTGTGACTCCAATGAAGGTTATAATCAGATTTGATTAGATTGGTGTGGGAGTGTGTTTATATGGCTTGAGAATCAAAACATCATAGCATTTTAGGTTCTTACGAGAAGCAAAAGCCATCCATACGAGAACTATTGTTGTTTAATGTATTTCTATAACTTGTTCCTTTCCCATGTTTTAAGTTAAGCTTCTGTGAATACAAAGATGCACCAATTATAGTTGCACAATTATGATTAAAATACAAGTAAATCATATTTAATCGGTCGCGTTACCTTGATTTGACTTCATTTTCATTAACCAAATATTATGTTTCTCGTTTGACGTCTGATTAGTTTCATTTCCGTTGTAATTTGATTCTGTATTCTTCTCTATTGAAATACGAGTAGTTTATTGGTCCGTTGCACCTCGTTTTATTCCCTTGATGGTCAAAAATGGAATCTGTGGATTGATAGTTATCATTTGGATTGATTCAATGGATTTTTGAGGCAAGAGTGTCTGAATTTGGTTGTGGAGTGTTTGAGACAAGTTTTGGGTAGGTGTCAATTGATATTAATAGTCATTCGTCTTGTGTAGTGTTCGATTTCGGTTTCAATTTAAACAAAAGATGTTATTTTCCATGTGTGATCGATTTAGTATGATTCCAATCAAGATTTGATTAGATTGGTTCGGGAAAACACCATAGCGTTTTAGGTTGTTACGAGAAACAAAATCCATCCATACGAGAACGATTATTGTTTAATATATTTCCACAACTAGCTCCTTTTCCGTGTATTTAGATAAGCTTCTGTGAATACAATGATGCACCAATCTATAGTTGCACAATTATGATTAAAATACAAGTAAATCATATTTAATCGGTTGTGTTACCTTGATTTGACTACATTTTCATTAATCAAATATTATGTTTCTCTTTTGACGTCTGATTAGTTTCTTTTCCACTGTAATTTGATTCTCTATTATTCTCTAGTGAAATACGAGTAGTTTATTGGTCCGTTGCACCTCGTTTTATTCCCTTGATGGTCGAACAAGGAATCTATGGATCGATAGTTGTCATTTGGATTGATTCAATGGATTTTTGGGGCAAGAGTATCTGAAGTTGGTTGTGGAGTGTTTGAGACAAGTTTTGGGTGGGAGTCGATTGATTTTAATGGTCATTCGTGTAGTATCGTGTTTGATTTTGGTTTCAATTTAAACAATAGATGTTTTTTTCCATGTGTGATCGATTAGTGTGATTCCAATCAAGATTAGAATCATATTTGATTAGATTGTTTCAGGAGTGTCTTTATAAGGCTTGAGAATCAAAACTGCATAGCATTTTAGGTAGTTACGAGAAGCAAAAGCCATCCATACTAGAACTATTGTTGTTTAATGTATTTCTATAACTTCTGCGAATACAATGATGCACCAATCTATTGTTGCACAATTATGATTAAAATACAAGTAAATTATATATTATTGGTCATGTTAACTTGATTTGACTTCATTTTCATTAATCAAATATTATGTTTCTCGTTTGACGTCTGATTAGTTTCATTTCCGCTGTAATTTGATTCTCTATTCTTCTCTAGTGAAACACGAGTAGTTTATTGGTCCGTTGCACCTCGTTTTATTCCCTTGATGGTTGAAAAAGGAATCTGAGGATCGATAGTCGTCATTTGGATTGATTCAATTGATATTTGAGGCAAGAGTGTCTCAAGTTGGTTGTGGAGTGTTTGAGACAAGTTTTGGGTAAGAGTCGATTGATTTTAATGGTCATTCGTGTGGTGTCATGTTCGATTTTGGTTTCAATTTAAACAATAGTTGTTGTGTTCCATGTGTGATCGATTAGTGTGATTCCAATGAAGGTTATAATCAGATTTGATTAGATTGGTTCGGGAAAACTCTACAGCATTTTAGGTTGTTACGAGAAGCAAAAGCCATCCATACGAGAACTATTATTTTTTAATGTATTTCTATAACTAGTTCCTTTCCCATGTATTTAGATAAGCTTCTGTGAATACAATGATGCACCAATCCATAGTTGCACAATTATGATTAAAATACAAGTAAATCATATTTAATCGGTTGTGTGATTAGTTTCATTTCCACTTTAATTTTATTCTCTATTGTTCTCTAGTGAAATACGAGTATTTTATGGTCCGTTGCACCTCGTATTATTCCCTTGATGGTCGAAAAAGGAATCTGTGGATCGATAGTTGTCATTTGGATTGATTCAATGGATTTTTGAGGCAAGAGTGTGTGAAGTTGGTTGTGGAGTGTTTTAGACAAGTTTTTGGCAGGAGTCGACTAATTTTAATGGTCATTCGTATGGTGTCGTGTTCGATTTTGGTTTCAATTTAAACAATAGATGTTATGTTCCATGTGTGATCTATTAGTATGATTCCAATGAAGATTATAGTCAGATTTGTTAGATTGGTTCGGGAAAACTCCATAGCATTTTAGGTTGTTACGAGAAGCAAAAGCCATCCATACGACAACTATTATTGTTTAATGTATTTCTATAACTAGTTCCTTTCCCATGTATTTAGATAAGCTTCTATGAATACAATGATGCACCAATCTATAGTTGCACAATTATGATTAAAATACAAGTAAATCATCTTTAATCGGTCGTGTTACCTTGATTTGACTTCATTTTCAATAATCAAATATTATGTTTCTCATTTAACATTTGATGTGTTTAATTTCCGCAGTAATTTGATTCTCTATTGTTCTCTAGGAAAAATCGAGTAGTTTATTGGTCCGTCGCACTTCGTTTCATTCCCTTGATGGTTGAAAAAGAAATCTGTGGATCGATAGTTGTCATTTAGATTGATTCAATGGATTTTTGTGGCAAGAGTGTTTAATTTTGGTAGTGGAGTGTTTCGGATAAGTTTTGGATATGAGTCTATGGATTTTAATGGTTATTCGTGTGGTGTCGTGTTCAATTTGGGTTACAATTTAAACAATAGATGTTATGTTCCTTGTGTGATCGATTAGTGTGATTCCAATGAAGATTATAGTCAGATTTGATTAGATTGGTTTGGGAGTGTGTTTATAAGGCTTGATAATCAAAACTCCATAGCATTTGAGGTTGTTACAAGAAGCAAAAGTCATCCATACGAGAGCTATTGTAGTTTATTTTTTTTTATAACTAGATCCTTTCCCATGTATTTAGTTAAGTTTCTGTGAATACAATGATACAACAATCTATAGTTGCACAATTATGATTAAAATACAAGTAAATCATATTTAATCGGTCGTGTTACCTTGATTTGACTTCATTTTCATTAATCAAATATTATGTTTCTCGTTTGATGTCGGATTAGTTTCATTTCTGCTATAATTTGATTCCCTATTCTTCTCTAGTGAAATACGAGTTGTTTATTGGTCCGTTGCACCTCGTTTTATTCCCTTGATGGTCGAAAAGGAATCTGTGGATCGATAGTTGTCATTTGGAATGATTCAATGGATTTTTGAGGCACGAGTGTCTGAAGTTGGTTGTGGAGTGTTTGAGACAAGTTTTGGGTGAGAGTTGATTAATCTTAATGGTCATTCGTGTGGTGTCATGTTCGATTTTGGTTTCAATTTTAACAATAGATGTTATGTTCCATGTGTGATCGATTAGTGGATTCCAGTGAAAGTTATAATCAGATTTGATTAGACTATTTCGGGAGTGTCATTATAAGGCTTGAGAATCAAAACTCCATAGCATTTTAGGTTGTTATGAGAAGCAAAAGCCATCCATACGAGAACTATTATTTTTTAATGTATTTCTATAACTAGTTCCTTTCCCATGTATTTAGTTATGCTTCTATGAATACAATGATGCACCAATCTGTAGTTGCACAATTATGATTAAAATACAAGTAAATCATATTTAATCGGTCGTGTTACCTTGATTTAACTTCATTTACATTAATCAAATATTATGTTTCTCGTTTGACGTCTGATTAGTTTCATTTCCATTATAATTTTATTATTTATTCTTCTCTAGTGAAATACGAGTAGTTTATTGGTCCGTTGCACCTCGTTTCATTCCCTTGATGGTCGAAAAAGGAATCTGTGGATCGATAGTTGTCATTTGGATTGATTCAATGGATTTTTGAGGCAAGAGTGTCTGAAGTTGGTTGTGGAGTGTTTGAGACAAGTTTTGGGTGGGAGTCGATTGATTTTAATGGTCATTCGTGTGGTGTCGTGATCGATTTTGGTTTCAATTTAAACAATAGATGTTTTGTTGCATGTGTGATCGATTAGTGTGATTCCAACGAAGATTATAATCAGATTTGATTAGATTGTTTCGGGAGTGTCTTTATAAGGCTTGAGAATTCATAGAATTTTAGGTTGTTACGAGAAGCAAACGCCATCCATACGAGAACTATTGTTGTTTAATGTATTTTTATAACTTGTTCCTTTCTCATGTATTAAGTTAAGCTTCTATGAATATAATTGTACCAATCTATAGTTGCACAATTATGATTAAAATACAAGTAAATCATATTTAATCGGTCGTGTTACCTTGATTTGACTTCATTTTCATTAATCGAATATTATGTTTCTCGTTTGACGTCTGATTAGTTTCATTTCTGTTGTAATTTGATTCTCTATTCTTCTCTAGTGAAATACGAGTAGTTTATTGGTCCGTTGCACCTCGTTTTGTTCCCTTGTTAGTCGAAAAAGGAACTTTGGATCGATAGTTGTCATTTGGATTGATTCAATGGATTTTTGAGGCATGAGTGTCTGAAGTTGCTTGTGGAGTGTTTGAGACAAGTTTTGGGCAGGAGTCGATTGATTTTAATGGTCATTCGTGTGGTGTCATGTTCGATTTTGGTTTAAATTTATACTATAGATGTTATGTTCCATGTGTGATCAATTAGCGTGATTCCAATGAAGGTTTTAATCAGATTTGATTAGATTGGTTCGGGAATATTCCATAGCATTTTAGGTTGTTACGAGAAGCAAAAGCCATCCATACGAGAAGCAAAAGCCATCCATGTTTAAAGTATTTCTATAACTAGTTCCTTTCCCATGTATTTAGATAAGATTCTATGAATACAATGATGCACCAATCTATATTGCACAATTTTGATTAAAATACAAGTAAATCATATTTAATCGGTCGTGTTACCTAGATTTGACTTCATTTTCATTAATCAAATATTATGTTTCTCGTTTGACATCTGATTAGTTTCATTACCACTATAATTTGATTCTCAATTGTTCTCTACTGAAATACGAGTAGTTTATTGGTCCCTTGCACTTCGTTTCATTCCCTTGATGGTTAAAAAAGGAATCTGTGGATCGATAGTTGTCATTTAGATTGATTCAATAGATTTTTGAGGCAAGAGTGTTCGTAGTTGATTGTTGAGTGTTTCAGATAAGTTTTGGATAGGAGTCTATTGATTTTAATGGTCATTCATGTGGTGTCGTGTTCAATTTAGGTTACAATTAAACAATAGATGTTATGTTCCATGTGTGATCGATTAGTGTGATTCCAATGAAGATTATAGCCAGATTTGATTATATTGGTTTGGGAGTGTGTTTATAAGGCTTGAGAATCAAAGCTCCATAGCATTTGAGGTTGTTACGAGAAGCAAAAGCCACCCATACGAGAACTATTGTTGTTTATTGATTTTGTATAACCAGTTCCTTTCCCATGTATTTAGTTAAGTTTTTGTGAATTCCATGATGCACCAATCTATAGTTGCTCAATTATGATTAAAATACAAGTAAATCATATTTAAATGGTCGTGTTACCTTGATTTGACTTCATTTTCATTAATCAAATATTATGTTTCTAGTTTGACATCTGATTAGTTTCATTTCCACTATAGTTTGATTCTTTATTCTTCTCTAGTGAAATACGAGTAGTTTATTGGTCCGTTGCACCTCGTTTTATTCCCTTGATGGTCGAAAAAGGAATCTGTGGATCGATAGTTGTCATTTGGATTGATTCAATGGATTTTTGAGGTAAGAGTGTCTGAAGTTGGTTGTGGAGGGTTTGAGACAAGTTTGGGCGGGAGTCTATTGATTTTAATGGTCATTCATGTGGTGTCGTGTTTGATTTTGGTTTTAATTTAAACAATAGATGTTTTGTTCCATGTGTGATCGATTAGGGTGATTCCAATGAAGATTATATTTAGATTTGATTAGATTGTTTTGGAGTGTCTTTATAAGGCTTGAGAATCAAAACTTCATAGCATTTTTGGTTGTTACGAGAAGCAAAAGCCATCCATACGAGAACTATTGTTGTTAGTATTTCTATAACTTGTTCCTTTCTTATGTTTATGTTAAGATTCTGTGAATACAATGATGCACCAACCTATAGTTGCACAATTATGATTAAAATACAAGTAAATCATATTAATCGGTCGTGTTACCTAGATTTGACTTCATTTTCATTAATCAAATATTATGTTTCTCGTTTGACATCTGATTAGTTTCATTACCACTATAATTTGATTCTCAATTGTTCTCTACTGAAATACGAGTAGTTTATTGGTCCCTTGCACTTCGTTTCATTCCCTTGATGGTTAAAAAAGGAATCTGTGGATCGATAGTTGTCATTTAGATTGATTCAATAGATTTTTGAGGCAAGAGTGTTCGAAGTTGATTGTTGAGTGTTTCAGATAAGTTTTAGATAGGAGTCTATTGATTTTAATGGTCATTCATGTGGTGTCGTGTTCAATTTAGGTTACAATTTAAACAATAGATGTTATGTTCCATGTGTGATCGATTAGTGTGATTCCAATGAAGATTATTGCCAGATTTGATTATATTGGTTTGGGAGTGTGTTTATAAGGCTTGAGAATCAAAGCTCCATAGCATTTGAGGTTGTTACGAGAAGCAAAAGCCACCCATACGAGAACTATTGTTGTTTATTGATTTTGTATAACCAGTTCCTTTCCATGTATTTAGTTAAGTTTCTGTGAATTCCATGATGCACCAATCTATAGTTGCTCAATTATGATTAAAATACAAGTAAATCATATTTAAATGGTCGTGTTACCTTGATTTGACTTCATTTTCATTAATCAAATATTATGTTTCTTGTTGACATCTGATTAGTTTCATTTCCACTGTAGTTTGATTCTTTATTCTTCTCTAGTGAAATACGAGTAGTTTATTGGTCCGTTGCACCTCGTTTTATTCCCTTGATGGTCGAAAAAGGAATCTGTGGATCGATAGTTGTCATTTGGATTGATTCAATGGATTTTTGAGGTAAGAGTGTCTGAAGTTGGTTGTGGAGGGTTTGAGACAAGTTTTGGGCGGGAGTCTATTGATTTTAATGGTCATTCATGTGGTGTCGTGTTTGATTTTGGTTTTAATTTAAACAATAGATGTTTTGTTCCATGTGTGATCGATTAGTGTGATTCCAATGAAGATTATATTTAGATTTGATTAGATTGTTTTGGGAGTGTCTTTATAAGGCTTGAGAATCAAAACTTCATAGCATTTTTGGTTGTTACGAGAAGCAAAAGCCATCCATACGAGAACTATTGTTGTTTAATGTATTTCTATAACTTGTTCCTTTCTTATGTATTGTTAAGATTCTGTGAATACAATGATGCACCAACCTATAGTTGCACAATTATGATTAAAATACAAGTAAATCATATTTAATCGGTCGTGTTACCTAGATTTGACTTCATTTTCATTAATCAAATATTATGTTTCTCGTTTGACATCTGATTAGTTTCATTACCACTATAATTTGATTCTCAATTGTTCTCTACTGAAATACGAGTAGTTTATTGGTCCCTTGCACTTCGTTTCATTCCCTTGATGGTTAAAAAAGGAATCTGTGGATCGATAGTTGTCATTTAGATTGATTCAATAGATTTTTGAGGCAAGAGTGTTCGAAGTTGATTGTTGAGTGTTTCAGATAAGTTTTGGATAGGAGTCTATTGATTTTAATGGTCATTCATGTGGTGTCGTGTTCAATTTAGGTTACAATTTAAACAATAGATGTTATGTTCCATGTGTGATCGATTAGTGTGATTCCAATGAAGATTATTGCCAGATTTGATTATATTGGTTTGGGAGTGTGTTTATAAGGCTTGAGAATCAAAGCTCCATAGCATTTGAGGTTGTTACGAGAAGCAAAAGCCACCCATACGAGAACTATTGTTGTTTATTGATTTTGTATAACCAGTTCCTTTCCCATGTATTTAGTTAAGTTTCTGTGAATTCCATGATGCACCAATCTATAGTTGCTCAATTATGATTAAAATACAAGTAAATCATATTTAAATGGTCGTGTTACCTTGATTTGACTTCATTTTCATTAATCAAATATTATGTTTCTTGTTTGACATCTGATTAGTTTCATTTCCACTGTAGTTTGATTCTTTATTCTTCTCTAGTGAAATACGAGTAGTTTATTGGTCCGTTGCACCTCGTTTTATTCCCTTGATGGTCGAAAAAGGAATCTGTGGATCGATAGTTGTCATTTGGATTGATTCAATGGATTTTTGAGGTAAGAGTGTCTGAAGTTGGTTGTGGAGGGTTTGAGACAAGTTTTGGGCGGGAGTCTATTGATTTTAATGGTCATTCATGTGGTGTCGTGTTTGATTTTGGTTTTAATTTAAACAATAGATGTTTTGTTCCATGTGTGATCGATTAGTGTGATTCCAATGAAGATTATATTTAGATTTGATTAGATTTTTTGGGAGTGTCTTTATAAGGCTTGAGAATCAAAACTTCATAGCATTTTTGGTTGTTACGAGAAGCAAAAGCCATCCATACGAGAACTATTGTTGTTTAATGTATTTCTATAACTTGTTCCTTTCTTATGTATTATGTTAAGATTCTGTGAATACAATGATGCACCAACCTATAGTTGCACAATTATGATTAAAATACAAGTAAATCATATTTAATCGGTCGTGTTACCTAGATTTGACTTCATTTTCATTAATCAAATATTATGTTTCTCGTTTGACATCTGATTAGTTTCATTACCACTATAATTTGATTCTCAATTGTTCTCTACTGAAATACGAGTAGTTTATTGGTCCCTTGCACTTCGTTTCATTCCCTTGATGGTTAAAAAAGGAATCTGTGGATCGATAGTTGTCATTTAGATTGATTCAATAGATTTTTGAGGCAAGAGTGTTCGAAGTTGATTGTTGAGTGTTTCAGATAAGTTTTGGATAGGAGTCTATTGATTTTAATGGTCATTCATGTGGTGTCGTGTTCAATTTAGGTTACAATTTAAACAATAGATGTTATGTTCCATGTGTGATCGATTAGTGTGATTCCAATGAAGATTATTGCCAGATTTGATTATATTGGTTGGGAGTGTTTTATAAGGCTTGAGAATCAAAGCTCCATAGCATTTGAGGTTGTTACGAGAAGCAAAAGCCACCATACGAGAACTATTGTTGTTTATTGATTTTGTATAACCAGTTCCTTTCCCATGTATTTAGTTAAGTTTCTGTGAATTCCATGATGCACCAATCTATAGTTGCTCAATTATGATTAAAATACAAGTAAATCATATTTAAATGGTCGTGTTACCTTGATTTGACTTCATTTTCATTAATCAAATATTATGTTTCTAGTTTGACATCTGATTAGTTTCATTTCCACTGTAGTTTGATTCTTTATTCTCTAGTGAAATACGAGTAGTTTATTGGTCCGTTGCACCTCGTTTTATTCCCTTGATGGTCGAAAAAGGAATCTGTGGATCGATAGTTGTCATTTGGATTGATTCAATGGATTTTTGAGGTAAGAGTGTCTGAAGTTGGTTGTGGAGGGTTTGAGACAAGTTTTGGGCGGGAGTCTATTGATTTTAATGGTCATTCATGTGGTGTCGTGTTTGATTTTGGTTTTAATTTAAACAATAGATGTTTTGTTCCATGTGTGATCGATTAGTGTGATTCCAATGAAGATTATATTTAGATTTGATTAGATTGTTTTGGGAGTGTCTTTATAAGGCTTGAGAATCAAAACTTCATAGCATTTTTGGTTGTTACGAGAAGCAAAAGCCATCCATACGAGAACTATTGTTGTTTAATGTATTTCTATAACTTGTTCCTTTCTTATGTATTATGTTAAGATTCTGTGAATACAATGATGCACCAACCTATAGTTGCACAATTATGATTAAAATACAAGTAAATCATATTTAATCGGTCGTGTTACCTAGATTTGACTTCATTTTCATTAATCAAATATTATGTTTCTCGTTTGACATCTGATTAGTTTCATTACCACTATAATTTGATTCTCATTTGTTCTCTACTGAAATACGAGTAGTTTATTGGTCCCTTGCACTTCGTTTCATTCCCTTGATGGTTAAAAAGGAATCTGTGGATCGATAGTTGTCATTTAGATTGATTCAATAGATTTTTGAGGCAAGAGTGTTCGAAGTTGATTGTTGAGTGTTTCAGATAAGTTTTGGATAGGAGTCTATTGATTTTAATGGTCATTCATGTGGTGTCGTGTTCAATTTAGGTTACAATTTAAACAATAGATGTTATGTTCCATGTGTGATCGATTAGTGTGATTCCAATGAAGATTATAGCCAGATTTGATTATATTGGTTTGGGAGTGTGTTTATAAGGCTTGAGAATCAAAGCTCCATAGCATTTGAGGTTGTTACGAGAAGCAAAAGCCACCCATACGAGAACTATTGTTGTTTATTGATTTTGTATAACCAGTTCCTTTCCCATGTATTTAGTTAAGTTTCTGTGAATTCCATGATGCACCAATCTATAGTTGCTCAATTATGATTAAAATACAAGTAAATCATATTTAAATGGTCGTGTTACCTTGATTTGACTTCATTTTCATTAATCAAATATTATGTTTCTTGTTTGACATCTGATTAGTTTCATTTCCACTGTAGTTTGATTCTTTATTCTTCTCTAGTGAAATACGAGTAGTTTATTGGTCCGTTGCACCTCGTTTTATTCCCTTGATGGTCGAAAAAGGAATCTGTGGATCGATAGTTGTCATTTGGATTGATTCAATGGATTTTTGAGGTAAGAGTGTCTGAAGTTGGTTGTGGAGGGTTTGAGACAAGTTTTGGGCGGGAGTCTATTGATTTTAATGGTCATTCATGTGGTGTCGTGTTTGATTTTGGTTTTAATTTAAACAATAGATGTTTTGTTCCATGTGTGATCGATTAGTGTGATTCCAATGAAGATTATATTTAGATTTGATTAGATTTTTTTGGGAGTGTCTTTATAAGGCTTGAGAATCAAAACTTCATAGCATTTTTGGTTGTTACGAGAAGCAAAAGCCATCCATACGAGAACTATTGTTGTTTAATGTATTTCTATAACTTGTTCCTTTCTTATGTATTATGTTAAGATTCTGTGAATACAATGATGCACCAACCTATAGTTGCACAATTATGATTAAAATACAAGTAAATCATATTTAATCGGTCGTGTTACCTAGATTTGACTTCATTTTCATTAATCAAATATTATGTTTCTCGTTTGACATCTGATTAGTTTCATTACCACTATATTTGATTCTCAATTGTTCTCTACTGAAATACGAGTAGTTTATTGGTCCCTTGCACTTCGTTTCATTCCCTTGATGGTTAAAAAGGAATCTGTGGATCGATAGTTGTCATTTAGATTGATTCAATAGATTTTTGAGGCAAGAGTGTCGAAGTTGATTGTTGAGTGTTTCAGATAAGTTTTGGATAGGAGTCTATTGATTTTAATGGTCATTCATGTGGTGTCGTGTTCAATTTAGGTTACAATTTAAACAATAGATGTTATGTTCCATGTGTGATCGATTAGTGTGATTCCAATGAAGATTATTGCAGATTTGATTATATTGGTTTGGGAGTGTGTTTATAAGGCTTGAGAATCAAAGCTCCATAGCATTTGAGGTTGTTACGAGAAGCAAAAGCCACCCATACGAGAACTATTGTTGTTTATTGATTTTGTATAACCAGTTCCTTTCCCATGTATTTAGTTAAGTTTCTGTGAATTCCATGATGCACCAATCTATAGTTGCTCAATTATGATTAAAATACAAGTAAATCATATTTAAATGGTCGTGTTACCTTGATTTGACTTCATTTTCATTAATCAAATATTATGTTTCTCGTTTGACATCTGATTAGTTTCATTTCCACTATAGTTTGATTCTTTATTCTTCTCTAGTGAAATACGAGTAGTTTATTGGTCCGTTGCACCTCGTTTTATTCCCTTGATGGTCGAAAAAGGAATCTGTGGATCGATAGTTGTCATTTGGATTGATTCAATGGATTTTTGAGGTAAGAGTGTCTGAAGTTGGTTGTGGAGGGTTTGAGACAAGTTTTGGGCGGGAGTCTATTGATTTTAATGGTCATTCATGTGGTGTCGTGTTTGATTTTGGTTTTAATTTAAACAATAGATGTTTTGTTCCATGTGTGATCGATTAGTGTGATTCCAATGAAGATTATATTTAGATTTGATTAGATTGTTTTGGGAGTGTCTTTATAAGGCTTGAGAATCAAAACTTCATAGCATTTTGGTTGTTACGAGAAGCAAAAGCCATCCATACGAGAACTATTGTTGTTTAATGTATTTCTATAACTTGTTCCTTTCTTATGTATTATGTTAAGATTCTGTGAATACAATGATGCACCAATCTATAGTTGCACAATTATGATTAAAATACAAGTAAATCATATTTAATCGGTCGTGTTACCTAGATTTGACTTCATTTTCATTAATCAAATATTATGTTTCTCGTTTGACATCTGATTAGTTTCATTACCACTGTATTTTGATTCTCAATTGTTCTCTACTGAAATACGAGTAGTTTATTGGTCCCTTGCACTTCGTTTCATTCCCTTGATGGTTAAAAAAGGAATCTGTGGATCGATAGTTGTCATTTAGATTGATTCAATGATTTTTGAGGCAAGAGTGTTCGAAGTTGATTGTTGAGTGTTTCAGATAAGTTTTGGATAGGAGTCTATTGATTTTAATGGTCATTCATGTGGTGTCGTGTTCATTTAGGTTACAATTTAAACAATAGATGTTATGTTCCATGTGTGATCGATTAGTGTGATTCCAATGAAGATTATTGCCAGATTTGATTATATTGGTTTGGGAGTGTGTTTATAAGGCTTGAGAATCAAAGCTCCATAGCATTTGAGGTTGTTACGAGAAGCAAAAGCCACCATACGAGAACTATTGTTGTTTATTGATTTTGTATAACCAGTTCCTTTCCCATGTATTTAGTTAAGTTTCTGTGAATTCAATGATGCACCAATCTATAGTTGCTCAATTATGATTAAAATACAAGTAAATCATATTTAAATGGTCGTGTTACCTTGATTTGACTTCATTTTCATTAATCAAATATTATGTTTCTAGTTTGACATCTGATTAGTTTCATTTCCACTGTAGTTTGATTCTTTATTCTTCTCTAGTGAAATACGAGTAGTTTATTGGTCCGTTGCACCTCGTTTTATTCCCTTGATGGTCGAAAAGGAATCTGTGGATCGATAGTTGTCATTTGGATTGATTCAATGGATTTTTGAGGTAAGAGTGTCTGAAGTTGGTTGTGGAGGGTTTGAGACAAGTTTTGGGCGGGAGTCTATTGATTTAATGGTCATTCATGTGGTGTCGTGTTTGATTTTGGTTTTAATTTAAACAATAGATGTTTTGTTCCATGTGTGATCGATTAGTGTGATTCCAATGAAGATTATATTTAGATTTGATTAGATTGTTTTGGGAGTGTCTTTATAAGGCTTGAGAATCAAAACTTCATAGCATTTTTGGTTGTTACGAGAAGCAAAAGCCATCCATACGAGAACTATTGTTGTTTAATGTATTTCTATAACTTGTTCCTTTCTTATGTATTATGTTAAGATTCTGTGAATACAATGATGCACCAATCTATAGTTGCACAATTATGATTAAAATACAAGTAAATCATATTTAATCGGTCGTGTTACCTAGATTTGACTTCATTTTCATTAATCAAATATTATGTTTCTCGTTTGACATCTGATTAGTTTCATTACCACTGTAATTTGATTCTCATTGTTCTCTACTGAAATACGAGTAGTTTATTGGTCCCTTGCACTTCGTTTCATTCCCTTGATGGTAAAAAGGAATCTGTGGATCGATAGTTGTCATTTAGATTGATTCAAGATTTTTGAGGCAAGAGTGTTCGAAGTTGATTGTTGAGTGTTTCAGATAAGTTTTGGATAGGAGTCTATTGATTTTAATGGTCATTCATGTGGTGTCGTGTTCAATTTAGGTTTCAATTTAAACAATAGATGTTATGTTCCATGTGTGATCGATTAGTGTGATTCCAATGAAGATTATAGCCAGATTTGATTATAGGTTTGGGAGTGTGTTTATAAGGCTTGAGAATCAAAACTCCATAGCATTTGAGGTTGTTACGAGAAGCAAAAGCCACCCATACGAGAACTATTGTTGTTTATATGATTTTGTATAACCAGTTCCTTTCCCATGTATTTAGTTAAGTTTTTGTGAATTCCATGATGCACCAATCTATAGTTGCACAATTATGATTAAAATACAAGTAAATCATATTTAAATGGTCGTGTTACCTTGATTTGACTTCATTTTCATTAATCAAATATTATGTTTCTCGTTTGACATCTGATTAGTTTCATTTCCACTGTATTTGATTCTTTATTCTTCTCTAGTGAAATACGAGTAGTTTATTGGTCCGTTGCACCTCGTTTTATTCCCTTGATGGTCGAAAAAGGAATCTGTGGATCGATAGTTGTCATTTGGATTGATTCAATGGATTTTTGAGGTAAGAGTGTCTGAAGTTGGTTGTGGAGGGTTTGAGACAAGTTTTGGGTGGGAGTCTATTGATTTTAATGGTCATTCATGTGGTGTCGTGTTTGATTTTGGTTTTAATTTAAACAATAGATGTTTTGTTCCATGTGTGATCGATTAGTGTGATTCCAATGAAGATTATATTTAGATTTGATTAGATTGTTTGGGAGTGTCTTTATAAGGCTTGAGAATCAAAACTTCATAGCATTTTTGGTTGTTACGAGAAGCAAAAGCCATCCATACGAGAACTATTGTTGTTTAATGTATTTCTATAACTTGTTCCTTTCTATGTATTATGTTAAGCTTCTGTGAATACAATGATGCACCAATCTATAGTTGCACAATTATGATTAAAATACAAGTAAATCATATTTAATCGGTCGTGTTACCTTGATTTGACTTCATTTTCATTAATCAAATATTATGTTTCTCGTTTGACATCTGATTAGTTTCATTACCACTGTAATTTGATTCTCAATTGTTCTCTACTGAAATACGAGTAGTTTATTGGTCCCTTGCACTCGTTTCATTCCCTTGATGGTTAAAAAAGGAATCTGTGGATCGATAGTTGTCATTTGATTGATTCAATGGATTTTTGAGGCAAGAGTGTTGAAGTTGGTTGTTGAGTGTTTGAGACAAGTTTTGGATAGGAGTCTATTGATTTTAATGGTCATTCATGTGGTGTCGTGTTCAATTTGGTTACAATTTAAACAATAGATGTTATGTTCCATGTGTGATCGATTAGTGTGATTCCAATGAAGATTATAGCCAGATTTGATTAGATTGGTTTTGGGAGTGTGTTTATAAGGCTTGAGAATCAAAACTCCATAGCATTTGAGGTTGTTACGAGAAGCAAAAGCCACCCATACGAGAACTATTGTTGTTTATTGATTTTGTATAACCAGTTCCTTTCCCATGTATTTAGTTAAGTTTCTGTGAATACATGATGCACCAATCTATAGTTGCACAATTATGATTAAAATACAAGTAAATCATATTTAATGGTCGTGTTACCTTGATTTGACTTCATTTTCATTAATCAAATATTATGTTTCTCGTTTGACATCTGATTAGTTTCATTTCCACTATAGTTTGATTCTTTATTCTTCTCTAGTGAAATACGAGTAGTTTATTGGTCCGTTGCACCTCGTTTTATTCCCTTGATGGTCGAAAAAGGAATCTGTGGATCGATAGTTGTCATTTGGATTGATTCAATGGATTTTTGAGGTAAGAGTGTCTGAAGTTGGTTGTGGAGGGTTTGAGACAAGTTTGGGTGGGAGTCTATTGATTTTAATGGTCATTCATGTGGTGTCGTGTTTGATTTTGGTTTAATTTAAACAATAGATGTTTTGTTCCATGTGTGATCGATTAGTGTGATTCCAATGAAGATTATATTTAGATTTGATTAGATTGTTTTGGGAGTGTCTTTATAAGGCTTGAGAATCAAAACTTCATAGAATTTTTGGTTGTTACGAGAAGCAAAAGCCATCCATACGAGAACTATTGTTGTTTAATGTATTTCTATAACTTGTTCCTTTCTCATGTATATGTTAAGCTTCTGTGAATACAATGATGCACCAATCTATAGTTGCACAATTATGATTAAAATACAAGTAAATCATATTTAATCGGTCGTGTTACCTTGATTTGACTTCATTTTCATTAATCAAATATTATGTTTCTCGTTTGACATCTGATTAGTTTCATTACCACTGTAATTTGATTCTCAATTGTTCTCTACTGAAATACGAGTAGTTTATTGGTCCGTTGCACTTCGTTTCATTCCCTTGATGGTCAAAAAGGAATCTGTGGATCGATAGTTGTCATTTGGATTGATTCAATAGATTTTTGAGGCAAGAGTGTCGAAGTTGATTGTGAGTGTTTGAGACAAGTTTTGGATAGGAGTCTATTGATTTTAATGGTCATTCATGTGGTGTCGTGTTCGATTTTGGTTTCAATTTAAACAATAGATGTTATGTTCCATGTGTGATCGATTAGTGTGATTCCAATGAAGATTATAGCCAGATTTGATTAGATTGGTTTGGGAGTGTGTTTATAAGGCTTGAGAATCAAAACTCCATAGCATTTGAGGTTGTTACGAGAAGCAAAAGCCACCATACGAGAACTATTGTTGTTTATTGATTTGTATAACCAGTTCCTTTCCCATGTATTTAGTTAAGTTCTGTGAATACATGATGCACCAATCTATAGTTGCACAATTATGATTAAAATACAAGTAAATCATATTTAATGGTCGTGTTACCTTGATTTGACTTCATTTTCATTAATCAAATATTATGTTTCTCGTTTGACATCTGATTAGTTTCATTCCACTGTATTTTGATTCTTTATTCTTCTCTAGTGAAATACGAGTAGTTTATTGGTCCGTTGCACCTCGTTTTATTCCCTTGATGGTCGAAAAAGGAATCTGTGGATCGATAGTTGTCATTTGGATTGATTCAATGGATTTTTGAGGTAAGAGTGTCTGAAGTTGGTTGTGGAGGTTTGAGACAAGTTTTGGGTGGGAGTCTATTGATTTTAATGGTCATTCATGTGGTGTCGTGTTTGATTTTGGTTTTAATTTAAACAATAGATGTTTTGTTCCATGTGTGATCGATTAGTGTGATTCCAATGAAGATTATATTTAGATTTGATTAGATTGTTTTGGAGTGTCTTTATAAGGCTTGAGAATCAAAACTTCATAGCTTTTTGGTTGTTACGAGAAGCAAAAGCCATCCATACGAGAACTATTGTTGTTTAATGTATTTCTATAACTTGTTCCTTTCTATGTATTATGTTAAGCTTCTGTGAATACAATGATGCACCAATCTATAGTTGCACAATTATGATTAAAATACAAGTAAATCATATTTAATCGGTCGTGTTACCTTGATTTGACTTCATTTTCATTAATCAAATATTATGTTTCTCGTTTGACATCTGATTAGTTTCATTACCACTGTAATTTGATTCTCAATTGTTCTCTACTGAAATACGAGTAGTTTATTGGTCCCTTGCACTTCGTTTCATTCCCTTGATGGTAAAAAAGGAATCTGTGGATCGATAGTTGTCATTTGGATTGATTCAATGGATTTTTAGGCAAGAGTGTCGAAGTTGGTTGTGGAGTGTTTAGAAAAGTTTTGATAGGAGTCTATTGATTTTAATGGTCATTCATGTGGTGTCGTGTTCAATTTGGTTTCAATTTAAACAATAGATGTTTGTTCCATGTGTGATCGATTAGTGTGATTCCAATGAAGATTATAGCCAGATTTGATTAGATTGGTTTGGGAGTGTGTTTATAAGGCTTGAGAATCAAAACTCCATAGCATTTGAGGTTGTTACGAGAAGCAAAAGCCACCCATACGAGAACTATTGTTGTTTATGATTTTGTATAACCAGTTCCTTTCCCATGTATTTAGTTAAGTTTCTGTGAATTCAATGATGCACCAATCTATAGTTGCACAATTATGATTAAAATACAAGTAAATCATATTTAATGGTCGTGTTACCTTGATTTGACTTCATTTTCATTAATCAAATATTATGTTTCTCGTTTGACATCTGATTAGTTTCATTTCCACTGTAATTTGATTCTTTATTCTTCTCTAGTGAAATACGAGTAGTTTATTGGTCCGTTGCACCTCGTTTTATTCCCTTGATGGTCGAAAAAGGAATCTGTGGATCGATAGTTGTCATTTGGATTGATTCAATGGATTTTTGAGGTAAGAGTGTCTGAAGTTGGTTGTGGGGTTTGAGACAAGTTTTGGGTGGAGTCTATTGATTTAATGGTCATTCATGTGGTGTCGTGTTTGATTTGGTTTTAATTTAATAGATGTTTTGTTCCATGTGTGATCGATTAGTGTGATTCCAATGAAGATTATATTTAGATTTGATTAGATTGTTTTGGGAGTGTCTTTATAAGGCTTGAGAATCAAAACTTCATAGCATTTTTGGTTGTTACGAGAAGCAAAAGCCATCCACACGAGAACTATTGTTGTTTAATGTATTTCTATAACTTATTCCTTTCTCATGTATTATGTTAAGCTTCTGTGAATACAATGATGCACCAATCTATAGTTGCACAATTATGATTAAAATACAAGTAAATCATATTTAATCGGTCGTGTTACCTTGATTTGACTTCATTTTCATTAATCAAATATTATGTTTCTCGTTTGACGTCTGATTAGTTTCATTACCACTGTAATTTGATTCTCATTGTTCTCTAGTGAAATACGAGTAGTTTATTGGTCCGTTGCACCTCGTTTCATTCCCTTGATGGTCGAAAAGGAATCTGTGGATCGATAGTTGTCATTTGGATTGATTCAATGGATTTTTGAGGCAAGAGTGTTCGAAGTTGGTTGTGGAGTGTTTGAGACAAGTTTTGGATAGGAGTCTTTGATTTTAATGGTCATTCATGTGGTGTCGTGTTCATTTTGGTTTCAATTTAAACAATAGATGTTATGTTCCATGTGTGATCGATTAGTGTGATTCCAATGAAGATTATACCAGATTTGATTAGATTGGTTTGGGAGTGTGTTTATAAGGCTTGAGAATCAAAACTCCATAGCATTTGAGGTTGTTACGAGAAGCAAAAGCCACCCATACGAGAACTATTGTTGTTTATTGATTTTGTATAACCAGTTCCTTTCCCATGTATTTAGTTAAGCTTCTGTGAATACAATGATGCACCAATCTATAGTTGCACAATTATGATTAAATACAAGTAAATCATATTTAATGGTCGTGTTACCTTGATTTGACTTCATTTTCATTAATCAATATTATGTTTCTCGTTTGACATCTGATTAGTTTCATTTCCACTGTATTTTGATTCTCTATTCTTCTCTAGTGAAATACGAGTAGTTTATTGGTCCGTTGCACCTCGTTTTATTCCCTTGATGGTCGAAAAAGGAATCTGTGGATCGATAGTTGTCATTTGGATTGATTCAATGGATTTTTGAGGTAAGAGTGTCTGAAGTTGGTTGTGGAGGTTTGAGACAAGTTTTGGGTGGGAGTCTATTGATTTTAATGGTCATTCATGTGGTGTCGTTTGATTTTGGTTTTAATTTAAACAATAGATGTTTGTTCCATGTGTGATCGATTAGTGTGATTCCAATGAAGATTATATTTAGATTTGATTAGATTGTTTTGGAGTGTCTTTATAAGGCTTGAGAATCAAAACTTCATAGCATTTTTGGTTGTTACGAGAAGCAAAGCCATCCATACGAGAACTATTGTTGTTTAATGTATTTCTATAACTTGTTCCTTTCTCATGTATTATGTTAAGCTTCTGTGAATACAATGATGCACCAATCTATAGTTGCACAATTATGATTAAAATACAAGTAAATCATATTTAATCGGTCGTGTTACCTTGATTTGACTTCATTTTCATTAATCAAATATTATGTTTCTCGTTTGACATCTGATTAGTTTCATTACCACTGTAATTTGATTCTCAATGTTCTCTACTGAAATACGAGTAGTTTATTGGTCCGTTGCACCTCGTTTATTCCCTTGATGGTCGAAAAAGGAATCTGTGGATCGATAGTTGTCATTTGATTGATTCAATGGATTTTTGAGGCAAGAGTGTTCGAAGTTGGTTGTGGAGTGTTTGAGACAAGTTTTGGATAGGAGTCTATTGATTTTAATGGTCATTCATGTGGTGTCGTGTTCGATTTTGGTTCAATTTAAACAATAGATGTTATGTTCCATGTGTGATCGATTAGTGTGATTCCAATGAAGATTATAATCAGATTTGATTAGATTGGTTTGGGAGTGTGTTTATAAGGCTTGAGAATCAAAACTCCATAGCATTTGGGTTGTTACGAGAAGCAAAAGCCATCCATACGAGAACTATTGTTGTTTAATGATTTTATAAACTAGTTCCTTTCCCATGTATTTAGTTAAGCTTCTGTGAATACAATGATGCACCAATCTATAGTTGCACAATTATGATTAAAATACAAGTAAATCATATTTAATGGTCGTGTTACCTTGATTTGACTTCATTTTCATTAATCAAATATTATGTTTCTCGTTTGACATCTGATTAGTTTCATTTCCACTGTAATTTGATTCTCTATTCTTCTCTAGTGAAATACGAGTAGTTTATTGGTCCGTTGCACCTCGTTTTATTCCCTTGATGGTCGAAAAAGGAATCTGTGGATCGATAGTTGTCATTTGGATTGATTCAATGGATTTTTGAGTAAGAGTGTCTGAAGTTGGTTGTGGAGGGTTTGAGACAAGTTTTGGGTGGGAGTCTATTGATTTTAATGGTCATTCATGTGGTGTCGTGTTTGATTTTGGTTTAATTTAAACAATAGATGTTTTGTTCCATGTGTGATCGATTAGTGTGATTCCAATGAAGATTATATTTAGATTTGATTAGATTGTTTTGGGAGTGTCTTTATAAGGCTTGAGAATCAAAACTTCATAGCATTTTTGGTTGTTACGAGAAGCAAAAGCCATCCATACGAGAACTATTGTTGTTTAATGTATTTCTATAACTTGTTCCTTTCTATGTATTATGTTAAGCTTCTGTGAATACAATGATGCACCAATCTATAGTTGCACAATTATGATTAAAATACAAGTAAATCATATTTAATCGGTCGTGTTACCTTGATTTGACTTCATTTTCATTAATCAAATATTATGTTTCTCGTTTGACATCTGATTAGTTTCATTACCACTGTAATTTGATTCTATTGTTCTCTACTGAAATACGAGTAGTTTATTGGTCCGTTGCACCTCGTTTTATTCCCTTGATGGTCGAAAAAGGAATCTGTGGATCGATAGTTGTCATTTGGATTGATTCAATGGATTTTTGAGGCAAGAGTGTTCTGAAGTTGGTTGTGGAGTGTTTGAGAAAGTTTTGGATAGGAGTCTATTGATTTTAATGGTCATTCATGTGGTGTCGTGTTCGATTTGGTTTCAATTTAAACAATAGATGTTATGTTCCATGTGTGATCGATTAGTGTGATTCCAATGAAGATTATAGCAGATTGATTATATTGGTTTGGGAGTGTGTTTATAAGGCTTGAGAATCAAAACTCCATAGCATTTGAGGTTGTTACGAGAAGCAAAAGCCATCCATACGAGAACTATTGTTGTTTAATGATTTTGTATAACAGTTCCTTTCCCATGTATTTAGTTAAGTTTCTGTGAATACAATGATGCACCAATCTATAGTTGCACAATTATGATTAAAATACAAGTAAATCATATTAAATGGTCGTGTTACCTTGATTTGACTTCATTTTCATTAATCAAATATTATGTTTCTCGTTTGACATCTGATTAGTTTCATTTCCACTGTAATTTGATTCTCTATTCTTCTCTAGTGAAATACGAGTAGTTTATTGGTCCGTTGCACCTCGTTTTATTCCCTTGATGGTCGAAAAAGGAATCTGTGGATCGATAGTTGTCATTTGGATTGATTCAATGGATTTTTGAGGTAAGAGTGTCTGAAGTTGTTTGGGGGTTTGAGACAAGTTTTGGGCGGAGTCTATTGATTTTAATGGTCATTCATGTGGTGTCGTGTTTGATTTTGGTTTTAATTTAAACAATAGATGTTTTGTTCCATGTGTGATCGATTAGTGTGATTCCAATGAAGATTATATTAGATTTGATTAGATTGTTTTGGGAGTGTCTTTATAAGGCTTGAGAATCAAAACTTCATAGCATTTTTGGTTGTTACGAGAAGCAAAAGCCATCCATACGAGAACTATTGTTGTTTAATGTATTTCTATAACTTGTTCCTTTCTCATGTATTATGTTAAGCTTCTGTGAATACAATGATGCACCAATCTATAGTGCACAATTATGATTAAAATACAAGTAAATCATATTTAATCGGTCGTGTTACCTTGATTTGACTTCATTTTCATTAATCAAATATTATGTTTCTCGTTTGACATCTGATTAGTTTCATTACCACTGTAATTTGATTCTCAATTGTTCTCTACTGAAATACGAGTAGTTTATTGGTCCTTGCACCTCGTTTTATTCCCTTGATGGTAAAAAAGGAATCTGTGGATCGATAGTTGTCATTTGGATTGATTCAATGGATTTTTGAGGCAAGAGTGTTCGAAGTTGGTTGTGGAGTGTTGAGACAAGTTTTGGATAGGAGTCTATTGATTTTAATGGTCATTCATGTGGTGTCGTGTTCAATTTGGTTTACAATTTAAACAATAGATGTTATGTTCCATGTGTGATCGATTAGTGTGATTCCAATGAAGATTATAATCAGATTTGATTAGATTGGTTTGGGAGTGTGTTTATAAGGCTTGAGAATCAAAACTCCATAGCATTTTAGGTTGTTACGAGAAGCAAAAGCCATCCATACGAGAACTATTGTTGTTTAATGTATTTCTATAACTAGTTCCTTTCCCATGTATTTAGTTAAGTTTCTGTGAATACAATGATGCACCAATCTATAGTTGCACAATTATGATTAAAATACAAGTAAATCATATTTAATGGTCGTGTTACCTTGATTTGACTTCATTTTCATTAATCAAATATTATGTTTCTCGTTTGACATCTGATTAGTTTCATTTCCACTGTAATTTGATTCTCTATTCTTCTCTCTAGTGAATACGAGTAGTTTATTGGTCCGTTGCACCTCGTTTTATTCCCTTGATGGTCGAAAAAGGAATCTGTGGATCGATAGTTGTCATTTGGATTGATTCAATGGATTTTTGAGGTAAGAGTGTCTGAAGTTGGTTGTGGAGTGTTTGAGACAAGTTTTGGGCGGGAGTCTATTGATTTAATGGTCATTCATGTGGTGTCGTGTTTGATTTTGGTTTTAATTTAAACAATAGATGTTTGTTCCATGTGTGATCGATTAGTGTGATTCCAATGAAGATTATATTTAGATTTGATTAGATTGTTTTGGGAGTGTCTTTATAAGGCTTGAGAATCAAAACTTCATAGCATTTTTGGTTGTTACGAGAAGCAAAAGCCATCCATACGAGAACTATTGTTGTTTAATGTATTTCTATAACTTGTTCTTTTCTTATGTATTAGTTAAGCTTCTGTGAATACAATGATGCACCAATCTATAGTTGCACAATTATGATTAAAATACAAGTAAATCATATTTAATCGGTCGTGTTACCTTGATTTGACTTCATTTTCATTATCAAATATTATGTTTCTCGTTTGACATCTGATTAGTTTCATTACCACTGTAATTTGATTCTCAATTGTTCTCTACTGAAATACGAGTAGTTTATTGGTCCGTTGCACCTCGTTTTATTCCCTTGATGGTCGAAAAAGGAATCTGTGGATCGATAGTTGTCATTTGGATTGATTCAATGGATTTTTTAGGCAAGAGTGTCGAAGTTGGTTGTGGAGTGTTTGAGAAAGTTTTGGGAGGAGTCTATTGATTTTAATGGTCATTCATGTGGTGTCGTGTTCGATTTGGTTTCAATTTAAACAATAGATGTTATGTTCCATGTGTGATCGATTAGTGTGATTCCAATGAAGATTATATTCAGATTTGATTAGATTGGTTTGGGAGTGTGTTTATAAGGCTTGAGAATCAAAACTCCATAGCATTTGAGGTTGTTACGAGAAGCAAAAGCCCCCATACGAGAACTATTGTTGTTTAATGATTTTGTATAACCAGTTCCTTTCCATGTATTTAGTTAAGTTTCTGTGAATACAATGATGCACCAATCTATAGTTGCACAATTATGATTAAAATACAAGTAAATCATATTTAATCGGTCGTGTTACCTTGATTTGACTTCATTTTCATTAATCAAATATTATGTTTCTCGTTTGACGTGTTGTTAGTTTCATTTCCACTATTTTGATTCTCTATTCTTCTCTAGTGAAATACGATTAGTTTATTGGTCCGTTGCACCTCGTTTTATTCCCTTGATGGTCGAAAAAGGAATCTGTGGATCGATAGTTGTCATTTGGATTGATTCAATGGATTTTTGAGGTAAGAGTGTCTGAAGTTGTTGTGGAGTGTTTGAGACAAGTTTTGGGCGGAGTCTATTTGATTTTATGGTCATTCATGTGGTGTCGTGTTTGATTTGGTTTTAATTTAAACAATAGATGTTTTGTTCCATGTGTGATCGATTAGTGTGATTCCAATGAAGATTATATTTAGATTTGATTAGATTGTTTTGGGAGTGTCTTTATAAGGCTTGAGAATCAAAACTTCATAGCATTTTTGGTTGTTACGAGAAGCAAAAGCCATCATACGAGAACTATTGTTGTTTAATGTATTTCTATAACTTGTTCCTTTCTCATGTATTATGTTAGCTTCTGTGAATACAATGATGCACCAATCTATAGTTGCACAATTATGATTAAAATACAAGTAAATCATATTTAATCGGTCGTGTTACCTTGATTTGACTTCATTTTCATTAATCAAATATTATGTTTCTCGTTTGACGTGATTAGTTTCATTTTCACTGTAATTTGATTCTCTATTCTCTCTAGTGAAATACGATTAGTTTATTGGTCCGTTGCACCTCGTTTTATTCCCTTGATGGTCGAAAAAGGAATCTGTGGATCGATAGTTGTCATTTGGATTGATTCAATGGATTTTTGAGGCAAGAGTGTCTTAAGTTGGTTGTGGAGTGTTTGAGACAAGTTTTGGGCAGGAGTCGATTGATGTTAATGGTCATTCGTGGGTGTCGTGTTTGATTTTGGTTTCAATTTAAACAATAGATGTTATGTTCCATGTGTGATCGATTTGTGTGATTCCAATGAGGTTATAATCAGATTTGATTAGATTGGTTTGGGAGTGTCTTTATAAGGCTTGAGAATCAAAACTCCATAGCATTTTAGGTTGTTACGAGAAGCAAAAGCCATCCATACGAGAACTATTGTTGTTTAATGTATTTCTATAACTGTTCCTTTCCCATGTATTTAGATAAGCTTCTGTGAATACAATGATGCACCAATCTATAGTTGCACAATTATGAAAATACAAGTAAATCATATTTAATCGGTCGTGTTACCTTGATTTGACTTCATTTTCATAATCAAATATTATGTTTCTCGTTTGACATCTGATTAGTTTCATTACCACTGTAATTTGATTCTCAATTGTTCTCTAGTGAAATACGAGTAGTTTATGGTCCGTTGCACCTCGTTTATTCCCTTGATGGTCGAAAAAGGAATCTGTGGATCGATAGTTGTCATTGGATTGATTCAATGGATTTTTGAGGCAAGAGTGTCGAAGTTGGTTGTGAGTGTTTGAGACAAGTTTTGGATAGGAGTCTATTGATTTTAATGGTCATTCGTGTGGTGTCGTGTTCAATTTTGGTTTCAATTTAAACAATAGATGTTATGTTCCATGTGTGATCGATTAGTGTGATTCCAATGAAGATTATAGCCAGATTTGATTAGATTGTTTCGGGTGTGTTTTATAGGCTTGAGAATCAAAACTCCATAGCATTTGAGTTGTTACGAGAAGCAAAAGCCATCCATACGAGAACTATTGTTGTTTAATGATTTCTATAACAGTTTCCTTTCCATGTATTTAGTTAAGTTTCTATGAATACATGATGCACCAATCTATAGTTGCACAATTATGATAAAATAAATACAAGTAATCATATTTAATGGTCGTGTTACCTTGATTTGACTTCATTTTCATTAATCAAATATTATGTTTCTCGTTTGACATCTGATTAGTTTCATTCCACTGTAATTTGATTCTCATTCTTCTCTAGTGAAATACGAGTAGTTTATTGGTGTTGCTCGTTTTATCCCTGATGGTCGAAAAAGGAATCTGTGGATCGATAGTTGTCATTTGGATTGATTCAATGGATTTTTGAGGTAAGAGTGTCTGAAGTTGGTTGTGGAGTTTTGAGACAAGTTGGGCGGGAGTCTATTGATTTAATGGTCATTCATGTGGTGTCGTGTTTGATTTTGGTTTTAATTTAAACAATAGATGTTTTGTTCCATGTGTGATCGATTAGTGTGATTCCAATGAAGATTATATTTAGATTTGATTAGATTGTTTTGGGAGTGTCTTTATAAGGCTTGAGAATCAAAACTTCATAGCATTTTGTTTGTTACGAGAAGCAAAAGCCATCCATACGAGAACTATTGTTGTTTAATGTATTTCTATAACTTGTTCCTTTCCCATGTATATGTTAAGCTTCTGTGAATACAATGATGCACCAATCTATAGTTGCACAATTATGATTAAAATACAAGTAAATCATATTTAATCGGTCGTGTTACCTTGATTTGACTTCATTTTCATTTATCATCAAATATTATGTTTTTCGTTTGACGTCTGATTAGTTTCATTTTCGCTGTAATTTGATTCTCTATTCTTCTCTAGTGAAATACGATTAGTTTATTGGTCCGTTGCACCTCGTTTTATTCCCTAATGGTCGAAAAAGGAATCTGTGGATCGATAGTTGTCATTTGGATTGATTCAATGGATTTTTGAGGCAAGAGTGTCTTAAGTTGGTTGTGGAGTTTTGAGACAAGTTTTGGGCAGGAGTCGATTGATGTTAATGGTCATTCGTGTGGTCGTGTGTCGATTTTGGTTTCAATTTAAACAATAGATGTTATGTTCCATGTGTGATCGATTTGTGTGATTCCAATGAAGGTTATAATCAGATTTGATTAGATTGGTTCGGGAGTGTCTTATAAGGCTTGAGAATAAAACTTCCAGCATTTTAGGTTGTTACGAGAAGCAAAAGCCATCCATACGAGAACTATTGTTGTTTAATGTATTTCTATAACTAGTTCCTTTCCCATGTATTTAGATAAGCTTCTGTGAATACAATGATGCACCAATCTATAGTTGCACAATTATGATTAAAATACAAGTAAATCATATTTAATCGGTCGTGTTACCTTGATTTGACTTCATTTTCATTAATCAATATTATGTTTCTCGTTTGACATCTGATTAGTTTCATTACCACTGTAATTTGATTCTCAATTGTTCTCTACTGAAATACGAGTAGTTTATTGGTCCGTTGCACCTCGTTTTATTCCCTTGATGGTCGAAAAAGGAATCTGTGGATCGATAGTTGTCATTTGGATTGATTCAATGGATTTTTGAGGTAAGAGTGTCTGAAGTTGGTTGTGGAGTGTTTGAGACAAGTTTGGGCGGAGTCTATGATTTTAATGGTCATTCATGTGGTGTCGTGTTGATTTTGGTTTTAATTTAAACAATAGATGTTTTGTTCCATGTGTGATCGATTAGTGTGATTCCAATGAAGATTATTTAGATTTGATTAGATTGTTTTGGGAGTGTCTTTATAAGGCTTGAGAATCAAAACTTCATAGCATTTTTGTTGTTACGAGAAGCAAAAGCCATCCATACGAGAACTATTGTTGTTTAATGTATTTCTATAACTTGTTTCCTTTCTCATGTATTATGTTAAGCTTCTGTGAATACAATGATGCACCAATCTATAGTTGCACAATTATGATTAAAATACAAGTAAATCATATTTAATCGGTCGTGTTACCTTGATTTGACTTCATTTTCATTAATCAAATATTATGTTTCTCGTTTGACGTCTGATTAGTTTCATTTCGCTGTAATTTGATTCTCTATTCTTCTCTAGTGAAATACGATTAGTTTATTGGTCCGTTGCACCTCGTTTTATTCCCTTGATGGTCGAAAAGGAATCTGTGGATCGATAGTTGTCATTTGGATTGATTCAATGGATTTTTGAGGCAAGAGTGTCTTAAGTTGTTTGGAGTGTTTGAGACAAGTTTTGGGCAGGAGTCGATTGATGTTAATGGTCATTCGTGTGGTGTCGTGTTCGATTTTGGTTTCAATTTAAACAATAGATGTTATGTTCCATGTGTGATCGATTTGTGTGATTCCAATGAAGGTTATAATCAGATTTGATTAGATTGGTTCGGGAGTGTCTTTATAAGGCTTGAGAATCAAAACTCCATAGCATTTTAGGTTGTTACGAGAAGCAAAAGCCATCCATACGAGAACTATTGTTGTTTAATGTATTAATACTAGTTCCTTTCCCATGTATTTAGATAAGCTTCTGTGAATACAATGATGCACCAATCTATAGTTGCACAATTATGATTAAAATACAAGTAATCATATTTAAATGGTCGTGTTACCTTGATTTGACTTCATTTTCATTAATCAAATATTATGTTTCTCGTTTGACATCTGATTAGTTTCATTACCACTGTATTTGATTCTCAATTGTTCTCTACTGAAATACGAGTAGTTTATTGGTCCGTTGCACCTCGTTTTATTCCCTTGATGGTCGAAAAGGAATCTGTGGATCGATAGTTGTCATTTGGATTGATTCAATGGATTTTGAGGTAAGAGTGTCTGAAGTTGGTTGTGGAGGGTTTGAGACAAGTTTTGGGGGGAGTCTATTGATTTTAATGGTCATTCATGTGGTGTCGTGTTTGATTTGGTTTTAATTTAAACAATAGATGTTTTGTTCCATGTGTGATCGATTAGTGTGATTCCAATGAAGATTATATTTAGATTTGATTAGATTGTTTTGGGAGTGTCTTTATAAGGCTTGAGAATCAAAACTCATAGCATTTTGGTTGTTACGAGAAGCAAAAGCCATCCATACGAGAACTATTGTTGTTTAATGTATTTCTATAACTTGTTCCTTTCTCATGTATTATGTTAAGCTTCTGTGAATACAATGATGCACCAATCTATAGTTGCACAATTATGATTAAAATACAAGTAAATCATATTTAATCGGTCTGTTACCTTGATTTGACTTCATTTTCATTATCAAATATTATGTTTCTCGTTTGACGTCTGATTAGTTTCATTTCGCTGTAATTTGATTCTCTATTCTTCTCTAGTGAAATACGATTAGTTTATTGGTCCGTTGCACCTCGTTTTATTCCCTTAATGGTCGAAAAAGGAATCTGTGGATCGATAGTTGTCATTTGGATTGATTCAATGGATTTTTGAGGCAAGAGTGTCTAAGTTGGTTGTGGAGTGTTTGAGACAAGTTTTGGGCAGGAGTCGATTGATGTTAATGGTCATTCGTGTGGTGTCGTGTTTGATTTTGGTTTCAATTTAAACAATAGATGTTATGTTCCATGTGTGATCGATTTGTGTGATTCCAATGAAGTTATAATCAGATTTGATTAGATTGGTTCGGAGTGTCTTTATAAGGCTTGAGAATCAAACCATAGCATTTTAGGTTGTTACGAGAAGCAAAAGCCATCCATACGAGAACTATTGTTGTTTAATGTATTTAAACTAGTTCCTTTTCCATGTATTTAGATAAGCTTCTGTGAATACAATGATGCACCAATCTATAGTTGCACAATTATGATTAAAATACAAGTAAATCATATTTAATCGGTCGTGTTACCTTGATTTGACTTCATTTTCATTAATCAAATATTATGTTTCTCGTTTGACATCTGATTAGTTCATTTCATTACCACTGTAATTTGATTCTCAATTGTTCTCTAGTGAAATACGAGTAGTTTATTGGTCCGTTGCACCTCGTTTTATTCCCTTGATGGTCGAAAAAGGAATCTGTGGATCGATAGTTGTCATTTGGATTGATTCAATGGATTTTTGAGGCAAGAGTGTCTTAAGTTGGTTGTGGAGTGTTTGAGACAGTTTTGGGCAGGAGTCTATTGATTTAATGGTCATTCGTGTGGTGTCGTGTTCGATTTGGTTTCAATTTAAACAATAGATGTTATGTTCCATGTGTGATCGATTAGTGTGATTCCAATGAAGATTATAATCAGATTTGATTAGATTGTTTTGGGAGTGTCTTTATAAGGCTTGAGAATCAAAACTCCATAGCATTTTAGGTTGTTACGAGAAGCAAAAGCCATCCATACGAGAACTATTGTTGTTTAATGTATTTCTATAACTAGTTCCTTTCCCATGTATTTAGATAAGCTTCTGTGAATACAATGATGCACCAATCTATAGTTGCACAATTATGATTAAAATACAAGTAAATCATATTTAATCGGTCGTGTTACCTTGATTTGACTTCATTTTCATTAATCAAATATTATGTTTCTCGTTTGACATCTGATTAGTTTCATTTCCACTGTATTTTGATTCTCATTGTTTTCTCTAGTGAAATACGAGTAGTTTATTGGTCCGTTGCACCTCGTTTTATTCCCTTGATGGTCGAAAAGGAATCTGTGGATCGATAGTTGTCATTTGGATTGATTCAATGGATTTTTGAGGTAAGAGTGTCTGAAGTTGGTTGTGGAGTGTTTGAGACAAGTTTTGGGCGGAGTCTATTGATTTAATGGTCATTCATGTGGTGTCGTGTTTGATTGGTTTTTAAATTTAAACAATAGATGTTTTGTTCCATGTGTGATCGATTAGTGTGATTCCAATGAAGATTATATTTAGATTTGATTAGATTGTTTTGGGAGTGTCTTTATAAGGCTTGAGAATCAAAACTTCATAGCATTTTTGTTTGTTACGAGAAGCAAAAGCCATCCATACGAGAACTATTGTTGTTTAATGTATTTCTATAACTAGTTCCTTTCTCATGTATTAGTTAAGCTTCTGTGAATACAATGATGCACCAATCTATAGTTGCACAATTATGATTAAAATACAAGTAAATCATATTTAATCGGTCGTGTTACCTTGATTTGACTTCATTTTCATTAATCAAATATTATGTTTCTCGTTTGACATCTGATTAGTTTCATTTCCACTGTAATTTGATTCTCAATTCTTCTCTACTGAAATACGAGTAGTTTATTGGTCCGTTGCACCTCGTTTTATTCCTTGATGGTCGAAAAAGGAATCTGTGGATCGATAGTTGTCATTTGGATTGATTCAATGGATTTTTGAGGCAAGAGTGTCTGAAGTTGGTTGTGGAGTGTTTGAGACAAGTTTGGGCGGGAGTCGATTGATTTTAATGGTCATTCATGTGGTGTCGTGTTCGATTTTGGTTTCAATTTAAACAATAGATGTTTGTTCCATGTGTGATCGATTAGTGTGATTCCAATGAAGATTATATTCAGATTTGATTAGATTGGTTTGGGAGTGTCTTTATAAGGCTTGAGAATCAAAACCATAGCATTTTAGGTTGTTACGAGAAGCAAAAGCCATCCATACGAGAACTATTGTTGTTTAATGTATTTCTATAACTAGTTCCTTTCCCATATTTAGTTAGCTTCTGTGAATACAATGATGCACCAATCTATAGTTGCACAATTATGATTAAAATACAAGTAAATCATATTTAATCGGTCGTGTTACCTTGATTTGACTTCATTTTCATTAATCAAATATTATGTTTCTCGTTTGACATCTGATTAGTTTCATTCCACTGTAATTTGATTCTTATTCTTCTCTAGTGAAATACGAGTAGTTTATTGGTCCGTTGCACCTCGTTTTATTCCCTTGATGGTCGAAAAAGGAATCTGTGGATCGATAGTTGTCATTTGGATTGATTCAATGGATTTTTGAGGCAAGAGTGTCTGAAGTTGGTTGTGGAGTGTTTGAGACAAGTTTTGGGCAGGAGTCGATTGATTTAATGGTCATTCGTGTGGTGTCGTGTTCGATTTGGTTTCAATTTAAACAATAGATGTTTTGTTCCATGTGTGATCGATTGTGTGATTCCAATGAAGATTATAATCAGATTTGATTAGATTGTTCGGAGTGTCTTTATAAGGCTTGAGAATCAAAACTCCATAGCATTTTTGGTTGTTACGAGAAGCAAAAGCCATCCATACGAGAACTATTGTTGTTTAATGTATTTCTATAACTAGTTCCTTTCCCATGTATTTAGTTAAGCTTCTGTGAATACAATGATGCACCAATCTATAGCTGCACAATTATGATTAAAATACAAGTAAATCATATTTAATCGTCGTGTTACCTTGATTTGACTTCATTTTCATTAATCAAATATTATGTTTCTCGTTTGACATCTGATTAGTTTCATTCCACTGTAATTTGATTCTCAATTGTTCTCTACTGAAATACGAGTAGTTTATTGGTCCGTTGCACCTCGTTTTATTCCCTTGATGGTCGAAAAAGGAATCTGTGGATCGATAGTTGTCATTTGGATTGATTCAATGGATTTTTGAGGTAAGAGTGTCTGAAGTTGGTTGTGGAGGGTTTGAGACAAGTTTTGGGCGGGAGTCTATTGATTTTAATGGTCATTCATGTGGTGTCGTGTTTTGATTTTGGTTTAATTTAAACAATAGATGTTTGTTCCATGTGTGATCGATTAGTGTGATTCCAATGAAGATTATATTTAGATTTGATTAGATTGTTTTGGGAGTGTCTTTATAAGGCTTGAGAATCAAAACTTCATAGCATTTTTGTTTGTTACGAGAAGCAAAAGCCATCCATACGAGAACTATTGTTGTTTAATGTATTTCTATAACTTGTTCCTTTCTCATGTATTATGTTAAGCTTCTGTGAATACAATGATGCACCAATCTATAGTTGCACAATTATGATTAAAATACAAGTAAATCATATTTAATCGGTCGTGTTACCTTGATTTGACTTCATTTTCATTTATCAAATATTATGTTTTTCGTTTGACGTCTGATTAGTTTCATTTTCGCTGTAATTTGATTCTCTATTCTTCTCTAGTGAAATACGATTAGTTTATTGGTCCGTTGCACCTCGTTTTATTCCCTTAATGGTCGAAAAAGGAATCTGTGGATCGATAGTTGTCATTTGGATTGATTCAATGGATTTTTGAGGCAAGAGTGTCTTAAGTTGGTTGTGGAGTGTTTGAGACAAGTTTGGGCAGGAGTCGATTGATGTTAATGGTCATTCGTGTGGTGTCGTGTTCGATTTTGGTTTCAATTTAAACAATAGATGTTATGTTCCATGTGTGATCGATTAGTGTGATTCCAATGAAGTTATAATCAGATTTGATTAGATTGTTCGGGAGTGTCTTTATATGGCTTGAGAATCAAAACTCCATAGCATTTTAGGTTGTTACGAGAAGCAAAAGCCATCCATACGAGAACTATTGTTGTTTAATGTATTTCTATAACTAGTTCCTTCCCATGTATTTAGTTAAGCTTCTGTGAATACAATGATGCACCAATCTATAGTTGCACAATTATGATTAAAATACAAGTAAATCATATTTAATCGGTCGTGTTACCTTGATTTGACTTCATTTTCATTAATCAAATATTATGTTTCTCGTTTGACATCTGATTAGTTTCATTACCACTGTATTTTGATTCTCAATTGTTCTCTACTGAAATACGAGTAGTTTATTGGTCCGTTGCACCTCGTTTTATTCCCTTGATGGTCGAAAAAGGAATCTGTGGATCGATAGTTGTCATTTGGATTGATTCAATGGATTTTTGAGGTAAGAGTGTCTGAAGTTGGTTGTGGAGGGTTTGAGACAAGTTTTGGGCGGGAGTCTATTGATTTTAATGGTCATTCATGTGGTGTCGTGTTTGATTTTGGTTTTAATTTAAACAATAGATGTTTTGTTCCATGTGTGATCGATTAGCGTGATTCCAATGAAGATTATATTTAGATTTGATTAGATTGTTTTGTGAGTGTCTTTAAAAGGCTTGAGAATCAAAACTTCATAGCATTTTTGTTTGTTTCGAGAAGCAAAAGCCATCCATACGAGAACTATTGTTGTTTAATGTATTTCTATAACTTGTTCCTTTCTCATGTATTATGTTAAGCTTCTGTGAATACAATGATGCACCAATCTATAGTTGCACAATTATGATTAAAATACAAGTAAATCATATTTAATCGGTCGTGTTACCTTGATTTGACTTCATTTTCATTTATCAAATATTATGTTTTTCGTTTGACGTCTGATTAGTTTCATTTTCGCTGTAATTTGATTCTCTATTCTTCTCTAGTGAATACGATTAGTTTATTGGTCCGTTGCACTCGTTTTATTCCTTGATGGTCGAAAAGGAATCTGTGGATCGATAGTTGTCATTTGGATTGATTCAATGGATTTTTGACGCAAGAGTGTCTTAAGTTGGTTGTGGAGTGTTTGAGACAGGTTTTGGGCAGGAGTCGATAGATGTTAATGGTCATTCATGTGGTGTCGTGTTCGATTTTGGTTTCAATTTAAACAATAGATGTTATGTTCCATGTGTGATCGATTTGTGTGATTCCAATGAAGGTTATAATCAGATTTGATTAGATTGGTTCGGGTGTGTCTTTATATGGCTTGAGAATCAAAACACCATAGAATTTTAGGTTGTTACGAGAAGCAAAAGCCATCCATACGAGAACTATTGTTGTTTAATGTATTTCTATAACTAGTTCCTTTCCCATTATTTAGATAAGCTTCTGCGAATACAATGATGCACCAATCTATAGCTGCACAATTATGATTAAAATACAAGTAAATCATATTTAATCGGTCGTGTTACCTTGATTTGACTTCATTTTCATTAATCAAATATTATGTTTCTCGTTTGACATCTGATTAGTTTCATTACCACTGTATTTTGATTCTCAATTGTTCTCTACTGAAATACGAGTAGTTTATTGGTCCGTTGCACCTCGTTTTATTCCCTTGATGGTCGAAAAAGGAATCTGTGGATCGATAGTTGTCATTTGGATTGATTCAATGGATTTTTGAGGTAAGAGTGTCTGAAGTTGGTTGTGGAGGGTTTGAGACAAGTTTTGGGCGGGAGTCTATTGATTTTAATGGTCATTCATGTGGTGTCGTGTTTGATTTTGGTTTTAATTTAAACAATAGATGTTTTGTTCCATGTGTGATCGATTAGTGTGATTCCAATGAAGATTATATTTAGATTTGATTAGATTGTTTTGGGAGTGTCTTTATAAGGCTTGAGAATCAAAACTTCATAGCATTTTTGTTTGTTACGAGAAGCAAAAGCCATCCATACGAGAACTATTGTTGTTTAATGTATTTCTATAACTTGTTCCTTCTCATGTATTATGTTAAGCTTCTGTGAATACAATGATGCACCAATCTATAGTTGCACAATTATGATTAAAATACAAGTAAATCATATTTAATCGGTCGTGTTACCTTGATTTGACTTCATTTTCATTTATCAAATATTATGTTTTTCGTTTGACGTCTGATTAGTTTCATTTTCGCTGTAATTTGATTCTCTATTCTTCTCTAGTGAAATACGATTAGTTTATTGGTCCGTTGCACCGTTTTATTCCCTTGATGGTCGAAAAAGGAATCTGTGGATCGATAGTTGTCATTTGGATTGATTCAATGGATTTTTGAGGCAAGAGTGTCTTAAGTTGGTTGTGGAGTGTTTGAGACAAGTTTTGGCAGGAGTCGATTGATGTTAATGGTCATTCGTGTGGTGTCGTGTTCGATTTTGGTTTCAATTTAAACAATAGATGTTATGTTCCATGTGTGATCGATTTGTGTGATTCCAATGAAGTTATAATCAGATTTGATTAGATTGTTCGGTGTGTCTTTATAAGGCTTGAGAATCAAAACTCATAGCATTTTAGGTTGTTACGAGAAGCAAAAGCCATCCATACGAGAACTATTGTTGTTTAATGTATTTCTATAACTAGTTCCTTTCCCATGTATTTAGATAAGCTTCTGTGAATACAATGATGCACCAATCTATAGCTGCACAATTATGATTAAAATACAAGTAAATCATATTTAATCGGTCGTGTTACCTTGATTTGACTTCATTTTCATTAATCAAATATTATGTTTCTCGTTTGACATCTGATTAGTTTCATTACCACTGTATTTTGATTCTCAATTGTTCTCTACTGAAATACGAGTAGTTTATTGGTCCGTTGCACCTCGTTTTATTCCCTTGATGGTCGAAAAAGGAATTTGTGGATCGATAGTTGTCATTTGGATTGATTCAATGGATTTTTGAGGTAAGAGTGTCTGAAGTTGGTTGTGGATTGTTTGAGACAAGTTTTGGGCCGGAGTCTATTGATTTTAATGGTCATTCATGTGGTGTCGTGTTTGATTTTGGTTTTAATTTAAACAATAGATGTTTTGTTCCATGTGTGATCGATTAGTGTGATTCCAATGAAGATTATATTTAGATTTGATTAGATTGTTTTGGGAGTGTCTTTATAAGGCTTGAGAATCAAAACTTCATAGCATTTTGTTTGTTACGAGAAGCAAAAGCCATCCATACGAGAACTATTGTTGTTTAATGTATTTCTATAACTTGTTCCTTTCTCATGTATTATGTTAAGCTTCTGTGAATACAATGATGCACCAATCTATAGTTGCACAATTATGATTAAAATACAAGTAAATCATATTTAATCGGTCGTGTTACCTTGATTTGACTTCATTTTCATTAATCAAATATTATGTTTCTCGTTTGACGTCTGATTAGTTTCATTTTCACTGTATTTGATTCTCTATTCTTCTCTAGTGAAATACGATTAGTTTATTGGTCCGTTACACCTCGTTTTATTCCCTTGATGGTCGAAAAAGGAATATGTGGATCGATAGTTGTCATTTGGATTGATTCAATGGATTTTTGAGGCAAGAGTGTCTTAAGTTGGTTGTGGAGTGTTTGAGACAAGTTTTGGGCAGGAGTCGATTGATGTTAATGGTCATTCGTGTGGTGTCGTGTTCGATTTTGGTTTCAATTTAAACAATAGATGTTATGTTCCATGTGTGATCGATTTGTGTGATTCCAATGAAGGTTATAATCAGATTTGATTAGATTGGTTTGGGTGTGTCTTTATGGCTTGAGAATCAAAACTCCATAGCATTTTAGTTGTTACGAGAAGCAAAAGCCATCCATACGAGAACTATTGTTGTTTAATGTATTTCTATAACTAGTTCCTTTCCCATGTATTTAGATAAGCTTCTGCGAATACAATGATGCACCAATCTATAGCTGCACAATTATGATTAAAATACAAGTAAATCATATTTAATCGGTCGTGTTACCTTGATTTGACTTCATTTTCATTAATCAAATATTATGTTTCTCGTTTGACATCTGATTAGTTTCATTACCACTGTATTTTGATTCTCATTGTTCTCTACTGAAATACGAGTAGTTTATTGGTCCGTTGCACCTCGTTTTATTCCCTTGATGGTCGAAAAAGGAATCTGTGGATCGATAGTTGTCATTTGGATTGATTCAATGGATTTTTGAGGTAAGAGTGTCTGAAGTTGGTTGTGGAGGGTTTGAGACAAGTTTGGGCGGGAGTCTATTGATTTTAATGGTCATTCATGTGGTCGTGTTTGATTTTGGTTTAATTTAAACAATAGATGTTTTGTTCCATGTGTGATCGATTAGTGTGATTCCAATGAAGATTATATTTAGATTTGATTAGATTGTTTTGGGAGTGTCTTTATAAGGCTTGAGAATCAAAACTTCATAGCATTTTTGTTTGTTACGAGAAGCAAAAGCCATCCATACGAGAACTATTGTTGTTTAATGTATTTCTATAACTTGTTCCTTTCTCATGTATTATGTTAAGCTTCTGTGAATACAATGATGCACCAATCTATAGTTGCACAATTATGATTAAAATACAAGTAAATCATATTTAATCGGTCGTGTTACCTTGATTTGACTTCATTTTCATTTATCAAATATTATGTTTTGTCGTTTGACGTCTGATTAGTTTCATTTCGCTGTAATTTGATTCTCTATTCTCTCTAGTGAAATACGATTAGTTTTATGGTCCGTTGCACCTCGTTTTATTCCCTTATGGTCGAAAAAGGAATCTGTGGATCGATAGTTGTCATTTGATTGATTCAATGGATTTTTGAGGCAAGAGTGTCTTAAGTTGGTTGTGGAGTGTTTGAGACAAGTTTTGGGCAGGAGTCGATTGATTTAATGGTCATTCGTGTGGTGTCGTGTTCGATTTTGGTTTCAATTTAAACAATAGATGTTATGTTCCATGTGTGATCGATTTGTGTGATTCCAATGAAGGTTATAATCAGATTTGATTAGATTGGTTCGGGAGTGTCTTTATATGGCTTGAGAATCAAAACCCATAGCATTTTAGGTTGTTACGAGAAGCAAAAGCCATCCATACGAGAACTATTGTTGTTTAATGTATTTCTATAACTAGTTCCTTTCCCATATTTAGATAAGTTCTGTGAATACAATGATGCACCAATCTATAGCTGCACAATATGATTAAAATACAAGTAAATCATATTAATCGGTCGTGTTACCTTGATTTGACTTCATTTTCATTAATCAAATATTATGTTTCTCGTTTGACATCTGATTAGTTTCATTACCACTGTATTTTGATTCTCAATTGTTCTCTAGTGAAATACGAGTAGTTTTGTGCCGTTGCACCTCGTTTTATTCCCTTGATGGTCGAAAAAGGAATCTGTGGATCGATAGTTGTCATTTGGATTGATTCAATGGATTTTTGAGGTAAGAGTGTCTGAAGTTGGTTGTGGAGGGTTTGAGACAGTTTTGGGCGGGAGTCTATTGATTTTAATGGTCATTCATGTGGTGTCGTGTTTGATTTTGGTTTTAATTTAAACAATAGATGTTTTGTTCCATGTGTGATCGATTAGTGTGATTCCAATGAAGATATATTTAGATTTGATTAGATTGTTTTGGGAGTGTCTTTATAAGGCTTGAGAATCAAAACTTCATAGCATTTTTGTTTGTTACGAGAAGCAAAAGCCATCCATACGAGAACTATTGTTGTTAATGTATTTCTATAACTTGTTCCTTTCTCATGTATTATGTTAGCTTCTGTGAATACAATGATGCACCATCTATAGTTGCACATTATGATTAAAATACAAGTAAATCATATTTATCGGTCGTGTTACCTTGATTTGACTTCATTTTCATTTATCAATATTATGTTTTTCGTTTGACGTCTGATTAGTTTCATTTTCGCTGTAATTTGATCTCTATTCTTCTCTAGTGAAATACGATTAGTTTATTGGTCCGTTGCACCTCGTTTTATTCCCTTAATGGTCGAAAAAGGAATCTGTGGATCGATAGTTGTCATTTGGATTGATTCAATGGATTTTTGAGGCAAGAGTGTCTTAAGTTGTTGTGGAGTTTTGAGACAAGTTTTGGTGCAGGAGTCGATTGATGTTAATGGTCATTCGTGTGGTGTCGTGTTCGATTTTGGTTTCAATTTAAACAATAGATGTTATGTTCCATGTGTGATCGATTTGTGTGATTCCAATGAAGTTTATAATCAGATTTGATTAGATTGGTTCGGGTGT